>CM077242.1:27435000-27565000 GCA_039654775.1 Spinibarbus caldwelli
GAAATAAGGTCTGTGGTTAACACAAGCCCAAGATACTTTCTCATTTTATACTACAGCATACAATTCATCAGTAATACCCCACTTAATTTTTTACCACACTTAAACTTATAAGTGTCTTAAAAAAGGCAGTTGCTAACAAGTTGGTAAATGGGACAACAGCCGAGCAGGAAAACTCATTATTTTGCTTTACAACCTTATTGTGTTTATACTCATGCTCTTGCAGTCTAATGCAAACTTTCCAAAAGCAGGAGAGAATAGACACTCATGCTAAATGTGTGCAGCGTCTTTGTTTGGATTGTGATTAAATGCAGTGGTGACCTCTAATTTAAGTGGCTGCAGATATTTTATTGTTTTAGAGTAATCAACAAATAAATTTGCTTAAAAATGGCAGTCGTATATTGGAATCAGCCCAATTGCTTGTAAAAAAAAATCGTCAGTCAGAATCAGCCTTGAAAAATTATGATCTGTGCACGAAATATGTAAGAATAATAAACTTTTGTTGGTCACAGAGGTTATTTTCTGCGGTAATCAAAAAATCTCTTCACAAATCTATTAGGATTTTTCTTAAAGGAAACCAGGGTGATGCTAACTTCTGTATTGTATTATTTTATATCTTTATTTTATAAAACATAGCCTAACCCGTCTGTGTATTAATAAACTTGTAAATATGAGAAAATGTTAAAATTGTGATTTCCAGGCATGGAAAAGTCGTGTTAATTAGCTAAATCTTACAGGGTTATTGAAAAGTTCCCCTCCCCCCAAATAACGAGCTTTTCTAATTATGCTCACCTATAAAATATTTATTAAGCTAGAAATTGCTGTTTGTGAGTGCAATCTAATTGATACTTTTATCTAGTAATCATAAACACCTGTAAAAGTCAAAGAAATTCATTGGTCAAAAAGTGTGGGAAACCTATTAATAAATACATAATAACCTCTGCACCAGCGAACCATAACAATGGCCAATTATCAGCATGGAGTCAAAAATTAAGTTTTGTTTTGTTGTCTTGTTGGCTCTCCTGTTTAAAGAATTAGAGGATGAACACAGTATTACTTTACACATTACTTTTCTCTCTCTCCCTCTCAATCATTTAGTTTGTCAAGTGTGGCTATGCCGGATCCAACTTCCCAGAACACATCTTCCCAGCTCTGGTGGGCAGGCCCATCATCCGCTCCACAGCTAAAGTGGGCAACATTGAGATTAAGGTGAGCTCCGCACTCAACCTCGACTTTCTGGCCGCTCAGATGATCCATTTGGAGTTTGTTGTGGCATTTTCTTATCGACAGTAGATAATACTACTCTATCTATTGATGGGTTATCAAAGTTCATTTGTGAAACTTATTTAGCATAGTTATTTTAAAGTAAGCCTTCATTCTCTCCTGTTTGAACTTTTTTATACTTACACTCTTTCCTTCTTGTTCTTCACATGAAGTAGAATAACAAAAAAATGGTAAGTGCTGTCTGACGTGTTTTGTTTAACACTGATCGCCTGCTGAGGAGAGTGTGTTGCACCATGCAGTATTTCAGAGGTGTTCATATAGTCACCTATTATTCAGCTTTGATTTCTTTTATTTTGTGGAGTATCTCATTCCTTATAACAAGGGCTGGATGATATAACCAAAAGAGTATAATATACTGTATACACAATATTCAAAGTAGGTATATAAAATGACTATTTTTTTTTTTTTTTCTTATTTTTTTATCTCTCTGCAGTAACAGGAGCCATCATTTTAACCAAACATCTTTTGTAGCAGCTGAATTCAAAATGTTTAATACAATAAGTAAAATACAATATTAATGCAATAAAAAATAATGGAGAATATTTATTTATGTATTTCAAGGAGATTTATGTATGTATTTATTTATTTATGCATCATACAATACTATACAATAACAAACACACAGGAAGATTTACTTCAATATATTTTTATTAAAGAATTTTAATATATAAAATGCCATGGATAAAGAAAACATTTTGAATTGGTTCACTAAAACTGACAGTTTGAGTTAATTTGGAAAGAATCAATCTAATTAGCTCAAATGCAGTTTATTTTTCTTTAAGTTTAAATGTTGGCAAAATATATTGTTAGTATTCGCTATATCGCCCAGCCCTACTTTTAATCTTAGTTGTATTTCTTGTTCTGTTTGTGTATTGATTTATCTAAAATGCCATGGGGAATGAATCAGACTTTCTCACTAATATTTAGTTGTTGTTGTTTTTTTTTTGGTCTTGCATAATTTGTTTTCATACTCCAATATTCACCACAGTGCATTGCTCAAAGTGCTTTTACGCTGCACTTTGTCTTCTGTTTCAAAGCTGCAAATATTTTTCACAGAACTTGGCAACTATTCAGATTGCCACCAGACATTTTAGCTTAATTTCCTCCTCCTCCGGTCCGAAATAGATTTAGCAGAAGTTGGCCTTAAGATGCAGGGAAATGTTGATGTCTCTGCACTTTGTGTCTGTCTGTTCAGTGTCCTCTGGCCTCTATAATGTTTGAGGAACTAGAAGAAATCCTAAATAGATTCTGATGCTTTGGTGTTCACAAGATATTGTTTCACACACAGAGTTCCTTTCAAAATTCTTTTCGAGAAGCCTGCATTTCCCTTCTCAAATAAAAAAAAATGTTGCTGAAGCCGTGCTGTACCCAGGAAGTTAGTCAGACAGATGAAATTGAAGGACAGCAGGGCTCCACTGACAACACATGGCACTACCAAACACATCCTGTAACCGTGCCAAAGAACACACAGTACTTGTGCACACCGTGATCATCTTTACAATTAACATCCAGTCCTTCATATTAGAGGTTTTTGCAAAAGAATAAACTAAAGGCTGAAATACACTACACAACTTTTGCCCCAGTTTGCTATCTGTAAATGTGTTTATTCAGAAATACTCTGCAGTTTTGTTGTCTGCTGCTTTAAATGCATGAGCTCTTTAAATGTAGGTGGATTCTGATTGGCTGTTAATGTTTTTATCGTTCATCAACTGAAAAAAAAAGATTCAAATTATATCGTTCTTCTGTGTCGTTATTGATATAGTTGTCATGTGGGTATCCCTATTCTCATATAATTAGAAGGTTTATTAAAACTTTATAATTATCGATATACAGCAGGTAAAATAAGTATTGAACGCTTCACCTTTTTTCTCAGTAAATATATTTCTAAAGGTGCTGTTGACTTGAAATTTTCACCAGATGTCGGTAACAACCCAAGTAATCCAAACATACAAAGCAAACAAAACAAATAAGTTCAGAAATGAAGTTATGTGTAATAAAATGGAATGACACAGGGAAGAAGTATTGAACACATGAAGAAAGGCAGGTGCAAAAAGGC
This sequence comes from Spinibarbus caldwelli, assembly GCA_039654775.1. Taxonomy (NCBI): domain Eukaryota; kingdom Metazoa; phylum Chordata; class Actinopteri; order Cypriniformes; family Cyprinidae; genus Spinibarbus; species Spinibarbus caldwelli. The sequence goes on from CM077242.1 coordinate 27,438,338, forward strand.
ATGGAAAGCCAAGACACCAGCTGAAATCTATCAGTAATTAGAAAGCAATCCTGGTCAGTGGAAATAATATTAGCTGGTTCAGTCCCAACACCTACAGTACCAGGATGATGATGATGAAACAAGGGTGGACATTTCAGCAAGACAATGATCCCAAACACAGCCAAGGAAACTCCCAGTTGGTTTCAGAAAAAGAAAAAGCTGCTAGAATGGCCCAGCCAATCACCTGACTTGAATCCAATAGAAAATAAGAACTAAAGATCAGAGTTCATAGAAGAGACCCACAGAACCTTCAAGATGTGAAGACTCTGTGGAAGAATGGGCCAAAATCACACCTGAGCAATGCATGGGACTGGTTTCTCCATGCAGGAGGCGTCTTGAAGTTGTCATCACCAACAAAGGCTTTTGTACAAAGTAGTAAATACATTTCAGTAGTTCAATACTTTTTCCCTGTGTCATTCCATTTTATTACACACAACTTAATTTCTGAAATTAATTTTGTTTTATTTGTATGTATCGATTATTTGGGTTGTTACTGACATCTGGTGAAAATTTCAAGTCAACAGCATCTTTAGAATTATATTTACTGCGAAAAATGGTGACGTGTTCAATACTTATTTTACCCACTGTAATTACGGTCTTTATTGTAAATGGGTCTTAAATTCAATGCTAAAACTGTGAGCAGAGAAGCCTGTGAATGAAAATGACTAACACGTTGTGCATGGAGATCTGCTGTTCTGTGCATGCTGGTGCAGCATCTGTCCGTACGCTCATCTCACCCCAGCGGCCGTGTTTACTGTGCTTAAGCTCTCCATGAGCCGTAACATGAGGCTTCCTCGTGCCTCATACTGTAACTGCGCACAGAATGTGGATGGGCTGTGGCAAATCTGGGACGTGAGATTCCCGGTGCTGTGTATCTGTTGTGGATATGCTGATGCTGAGCTGCCACATTGAAATGTTTTTGGTGGATACTACTGGCCTTGGGTTTCGCCATCATAGCTGTGAGGTGGTTTTTCTAACCTGTGACCTGTGATTGCTCAGGATCTGATGGTGGGAGACGAAGCGAGTGAGCTGCGCTCAATGCTGGAGGTCAACTATCCCATGGAGAACGGCATCGTCAGGAACTGGGATGACATGAAGCACTTATGGGATTACACCTTCGGTCCGGAAAAGCTCAATATCAACTCACGCAACTGCAAGATCCTCCTCACAGAACCTCCCATGAACCCGACCAAGAACCGTGAGAAGATCATAGAGGTGTGTAGTCAGACCATTCATGTCCATCACTCCAAGGCGCATTGCACCACATAATTCAAATAGAAAAAAAAAAAAATTCTTTACTTTCCATAAAGACAAATGAAGCCTACCCTCCTAAGTTTGTATTATATTGCTATAATTCCTGTTCGTAATGGTGATTTGCATGAGTTTCGTGTTACTGTAGTGCAAAATTACCTCTTTTGGTGTGAAATCTATCTAGATTCAAAATGTAACTAAAAAGGTAATTCAAGTATCTGATCTGAAAATTAGTATGACACAAGTTTGGCCTAGCTTCCCAATAGTTTGGACAGTTTTGATGCCACAAACTGTAAATATACACTACCATTCAAAAGTTTGGGATCAGTAAGATTTTTTTAAAGTCTAAAAATAGTTTTATTCAACAATGATGCATTTAGTGACTTTTGACGTTGTTACAAAACACTTCTGTTTCAAATAATTGCTGTTCTTTTGAACATTCTATTCATCAAAGAATCATGAAAAATCAAAGAATCCAGTATCTCGGTTTCCATTAAAATTATTAAGCAGTTTTTAACATTGATATAAATAATAAATGTTTCTTGAGCAGCAAATCAGCATATTAGAATGATTTCTGAAGGGTCGTGTGACATTGAAGACTGGAGTAATGATGCTGAAAATTCAGCTTTGCATCACAGGAATAAATTACATTTTTAAATATATTCAAATAGAAAATGGTTATTTTAAATTGTAGTAATTTAATTTAATTTACTGTTTTCACTCTATTTTTTTATCAAAGAAATATAGCCTTGGAAAGCATAAGATACTTTTTTCAAAAACATTTAAAAAATCTTACAGAAACTTTTGTATTGTACTGTTTTTGTCATTCTCACTTCAGACATGGTGTGGAAAAAGCCTTTTGTCTGTTTTTTGTTCAACATTTCAAAAACTCATGACTTTTTAATCCTCATTGTTTAACAGTGTCATTTTAAATAGTGGGTAGAGGTTTGTTTTTGATGTTGAAGTGCTGGTTTTGTGGGAGGATCTGGTGACTAGCAGCAGTGCAGTCAGTTCATCAGCACGTATAATTAGCTGCAGCTGTGGGCTCATCCCAGCACCCATCATTACAGCAGCGGGTGATGCTCTGAGCTCTGCCTCTCCACCTATAGCACCATCACCCCCTCCATTCTTTGACTTAAATGACAATCTTATGTTCAAACTATATAGCATGTGAAAGAGGTGGGTGGTATAAGCAATTCTGACAATGAGTAACAGTATTAATTACTCTAAATATAATTATGTATTTCTGAAAATGCAACCCAAAAATGTTTAAATATTACATAAAAATGCTGTAATGCCTACTTTTGGATATTCCAGTGAATTTTAATACTTTACAAACGAAAGGTCCTTCTTATTTGATTATTTTCTATTTTTATTAGGTTGATGCAAACCAAAGGATAACTAAAGGTTTTTAGGTAACAAATTAGTATAGGGACCAATTCTCACTATTAACTAGTTGCTTATTAGCATGCCTATAATTAACATATTGGATGGCTGTTTATTAGTGCTTATAAAGCACATATTCTGCGTGATCATATTCTACATCTCAAATCCTACCCAATACCTAAACTTAACAACTACCTTACTAACTATTAATAAGCAGCAAATTAGGAGTTTATTGAGACAAGTGTCATAGTTAATGGTTTGTTAATAGCAAGAATTGGACCTTAAAATAAAGTGTGACTGGTTTTTATAACAAAAAAACAAAAAAATTTGGCATTAATGCAAAAACAGCTGCTTAATTTTAACACTTCAGTTGAGACCAGCGACTCTAAAAGAACAAAAAAAAAAAAACAAAACATTACATTATCCACCTTATTTTTAAAGTAAGAGTAGGTGCAGGTATTTGTAACTTGAATGTATGGGGCTTGCAGTTATTTTTAGCTGTACAAAAACAGTCTGTTATGCTGCTTAATGTTGCAAACTGGTATTTGTTATCAAATAATATTATTTGAATGTATTATTGTAATTATTACACTGGTTTGTAGCTCAAATAGTTTTACCGTTTACTGCTTCTATTTAGCTATATTGACTGTATGAATGAAGTTTCACACATTCAGTGGAAATACAACACTTATGCATTGAAACTGGATAAATAGTTTTTTGACAATGTTGTAATATAGCTGATATACATACATCTGTGATGAGCAACAGAACTATTCAGAAAGGAAATTCTTTTTGAACTGGGCTAATAAGGGGCCTGTTGTTATTACAAGGATTTTTCTTAATATTTAGTGCGTTCATTTGTCTTTGTGTTTGTCCCACTGTCCTTTAGGTCATGTTTGAGACATACCAGTTTGCAGGTGTTTACATCGCCATCCAGGCTGTTCTGACGCTTTATGCTCAAGGTGAGTTATCCACTGTTTTAACCTCAACATGTTGATTTGGCAAACATTTTATTGTACCTAGTGTGTAGACCATCAGTGATTGTATCAATATTTGTCTGTTGTGCTGCACCCAGGCCTGTTGACAGGGGTGGTGGTGGATTCAGGCGATGGAGTCACCCACATTTGTCCTGTGTATGAGGGTTTCTCTCTGCCCCATCTTACAAGGAGACTGGACATTGCAGGACGGGACATTACACGCTATCTCATTAAGGTACACAGTATTTCAGTTGACATTCTTCAGCATCTTGTTTAAAATAATGCTATTGTTAAGTACCTAATTTAACTTTTTGATTTCATTTGACGTCAAACCTTAGATGTCCCACATTACCCTACATTGCCCTATTTACACATTAAAGCAAACCTTTTGTATTATTCAGTCCTAGGGGCCACATTTTTGTGTTTAACATTGCAAAATGCAGGGTCGTGGAATGAAATGAGAGAAGAAAAAAAAAAAAACATGATATAGAGTGGGGGAACTAACCCAGAAGAGTAATTCGCCGCGGGCTCCTTTGAGATTTTCCGATTGGGTTTTATAATGGGGTTTTTCAATTTATGAGTAAAATAAAGCCTGTGGAAAACATAACTTGATGATACTTTTACGTTTTGTTCTAAAATGTAAATTACACGCATCCATACCCAAAACACAAATTCTGAAGCAGTTATGTTCATTTTTGAAAACGTGTGTTTTTAATAAGTAACTAGATAAGAATGTTTTGGATATGTGTGTGTGTGTGCAGTTTACATTGTTGAACAAAACGTAAAAGTATCATCAAGTTATGTTTACCATATAAATTGAAAAACGCCATTATAATACCCCATAGGAAAATCTCGAAGGAGCCCACGGCAAATTACTCTTCTGGGTTCTGACGTCATAGTTCCCCCCCCCTCTCTATGGAGACATGCTTTTTAAGTGTTTAAAGGGATTTTTCACTCAAAAATGAAAACTCTGTCATTGTTACCTCACCTTTAAGTCATTTCAAACCTGTATGCATTTGTTTCCTCTGCACAACATGAATGAAGTTATTTTGAAGAATGTCGGTAACCAAACAATGAATGGACAAAAAAATACAATGGAAGTCAATGGGAACCAAAACTGTTTAGCTGTCATCAATGTCTTCTTTCATGTTCCAAAGTCATATAGGAGTTGACTTTTAGAATGTAATGAGTAATAGATGGTGATATAATTTTTATGTTTGTGTGAACTATCTCTTTAACTTGTATTGAATTTGAGCCCTGCATTTTTAGAATGCTGTGCCATGCACGAAAAGCTGCAAAAGATGCGATGCGTGAATGCAAGAGTGAAACACATCCATCTGTTAATGCAGAAAAACTATAGAAAAGCAGTGCGGTGGAATGAAATAGTGCATTCAGTTTGAACCGCCCTTTACACTATAACTGTGACTTGTCACCTAAGAAGTGTTTACCATACTTTCTGGAAAATAAGTCGCACAGGGTCAAAATTGGATTGTTGAGGAAAAAACACACGTTTCATCAGTGTGTATAGGTCCTTGCACACTGAGTCTGAAATTCTTGTCCGAAATTTTCACACGTTAAAAAATAAATACGACCTCACGTTGTCAATCATGTTTACAACAGCTCCGAAACTTTCGTCCGTCATAAAAAAAAATTCGGATCAGGTTCGATTTTCTGCGTTCTGCGTGATTTTCATCCGTAGCAAGCATTTTGTTAGGAAAGGATGACGAATGCGGAAAAAAAAAAAAATGCATATGAAAATTTCGGACTCTGTGCAAGGACCTAAGTCACATTTTATTTCTACATTCAAAAATAATGTTAAATATCGATATAAATAAAACTTTACAAACATTATAATCACTATAAACATTATAGTGGCATTCATTATTCACATTTATTATAAACGCCACACCTATAAACAAATTCGTTTTAAAGCAAAACCGAAACAGCGTTGGGCTAACGTACAGTAATATTTCGGCACAAATTTGTACGTTTACATTTGTTTGCTAAACTATTATTTATCATGTTGTACTTCACTTGTGTCCCAATTTCCCTGTAAAACAGCATTCTTTACTACAAACAACATACAATTTAAATGAGATGTGTAACTTTTTGTATGTTTGGTTGATTGCGATTATGATGAATAGGCTACGATGTCAAGTTAGCAGTGCTAAAACTGATATTTCTTGTGTGTGCTTTGTCCATGTTTTGTATGCTTGACATCAAAAGAATTATATAAGTTGCTTTGGAATACAAGTCACAGCATGTTTCAGATAAAACTATTTTTAAGGTTGCATTTGGTCAAACGTGCATTATTGATGAAATAACACAGATAAGTCGCATCGGTGTGTTAAGTCACATTTTATTACAACATTCAGAAATGTAAAATACTGATAAATTTAAATGAAAAGTTAACAGACATGATAAACATGTATTTTAGTTCCCCTCACTCAAACAAATCCTTTAATTTGATCACAATTCAAAACAGAAATGAAAAAAATAAGTGAATTTATCAGTATTCAGAACAGGAATAAAAGTATAAGTTATTGTTGCATTCATTTAAAACATAAGTGCCAAGCCTAAACGTTTTTTTTTTTAAAACAAATCTGAAACTACCGCCTAGCTATACAAATAAACTTGGGCTCATGTACCTCTCTCGTTCAGCACGCTTTGTGCATGTTTTGCGTGCTTAATGTTGATTGAATTCTTTAAGTCACAGCACATTTCAGATGATAAAAAACATGACTTATATTCCTTAACGTGGTAAATGTTTTTAATTTTTGGTCACAGTTGCTCTTGCTGCGAGGTTATGCCTTCAACCATTCGGCAGACTTTGAGACGGTACGCATGATGAAGGAGAAGCTCTGCTACGTGGGATACAACATCGAGCAGGAACAGAAGCTTGCTCTGGAGACCACCGTACTGGTGGAGTCCTACACGGTCAGTTTTATGTGACACTGGGAGGAATTTCACGAACCGTTTTAACACAAGCTTGCGCTCTAAAAGGGTGTTAACAGCCTGCGGGGTGAAAGTATCCTTCTCGCTGAGATGTTCGAAAGTTACACTTCAAATGCTACAGTATGTGAGGCAGAAATTTTTCTGGCTGTGGTTTTTAGTATGTGGTTTCACAAATTTCCCGCTGGGATGCATAAGTGTTCTGCGTTTCTATGGTAATGTGCTCTTTGGATTGGATTTAGCAGCAGGGAAATTCTTCAGTCTACACTTTGACATCCTGTCTGTGAGACGCCACACTCTGCTGGATTCTGATTGGCTGCTGGATGTGTGATTACGCAGAGTGGCCTCAAGTGGGCAGCGGCTGCTGACAATTTGTTCTCTGTGCAAAGTTCCTTCTTTACACTTAGTTTGTAGGCATGGGTGTGGTGTTTCTTTTGATTTCCTTTCTAAACCTATTCTTTTAAAAAAGAAAGACTCAAACGAGCAAGTTTTGAAACAAGGAAGGCTGTGTGGTGTCGGGAGTTGCTTAACCAGCATGTAACAAGCTCTGCGTTTCCGAACTCTGGACACTCCTCAATGGGCTCTTTATATACTCCCACACACCCGTCGCCATTTTCTCATTAGTCATCAGGGTTATGCTCGGCTGTGGGTTACTCTTCAGACCTGAGACTTTGCTCAGTGCAGCCAGTCTAACAAGTACATCTCATGATCAAGGTCAATTTGAAGTAGTGAAGCATGTGATAAGAAACCAGACAAATGTTGACGCGAGGTGTGGTTATATACCACAGCATTTATCAGCTAGGTTACTTATCATAAATCATAAACACTTGCTGATGTCCTGTTGCTGCTGTAGACAGTTTAATAATGCAAGTCACAAATCACTAAGAAATTAATACTTTTATTCAGCAAGGATGCATTAAATAAATCAAATGTGACATTAAAGTAATTTATAATTTGTTACAATAGGTTTTCTGTTTAAAAAAAAAAAGTTATTTTGAAAGTTATGTAGGGTAAACATACCTATTAAGCTCACCAAAATCTACATTGAGACATTTTTAGTGCACAAGATATTGGTTTCAGTACAAAAAGTTATGTTAAAATAAAATATTAATCTCTCACACAAAAATATTTAATTTTATTTTAAATGAAAAAAACATTTAAATTAAGAGATATATAATTAAATTCAAAAAGTCTGGCTGTGCTTAATGGGTACATTTTTGTGCCCTTTAAGCACACCCCTGTTCCCATTAAGCTCACATCATGTTTTATTAAATATTCTTGTTTATTTTAAGGAAAATTTTTAAAGAATAATTGTAAAAATATATATTTATAGTCAGTCACAAAAAAACAACACTAAAATCAAGCAACAAGGCATTCAATTCGATCAGTTATATATTCATAATGAAGGGCCATTTAAGCACATTGCAACATCTATACTAATCCACGTTCAGCTAAGTAACACATTCAAAAATCAAATAAAACAAACCAATAAAACATTTCATTCATGGGGATGAACACAGAAACTAGCCTCATTATGAAACCTCTTTTTAAATAAAAATCAACTTATCTATAGTCTCTTAAGGCTGGAATACACTACTTGATTTTTGCCCTGATTTTCCACAGATTTACAGTCTGGAGAAGTTGATGCTAGTTGCCAAAGATCAGAGCCAGTCTGCAGATTTGAGTTGACAGAATCCATAGAAAATCGCTTAACTTAACTTAAAGCGATGACCATCAGTTTATATTTAAAGTCTGTTTATGAAGTATTTACATTGACGTTCAATGTGGAAGCGCTTAAAGAGAGCACACTGAGCTTAATTGGAGCAGCAACAATTTTTAATATATTTCATGTAATAATTATTAAAATGACAGGATTTTGCTAAATAAATAATCTAGATCATGTATTAAGTTCACACATATTTTAATATGAACAACTATTATTAACAATATCTATGAAATTATACTTTTTCTTATTGATGTCACACTGAAGCTGTGATTTTCATAGTAGTGCACCCTTTAAGCTCACCTTACAATAATATGAAATCTGTATAAATTACAACACTGTAAAACCACAGACCAGCAATAAACTGTCAGTTTATAATATTATGGATGTAAAAGTACAAGCCAGTAATGCCTGTGAAGTAATATATTAGTGTAGCACACAATCTTATACAACTAGTCAACTAACTGTGTTCTGTAGCGTCTGCGCTGTGTTGCTAAAACTATCTTTAGGATCTAATGTAATTATTTCCCACATCCAAGTTCCAGGTTATAATATGCAAAAGTCTGAACATTAATCTCTTAATTTTACAATAAGTAGTGAAACTTACCCAACATAAAGGCGTAAACATCTAAAAACGCACATTTAAGGATGTTTTCTCAAAGAATCCTGAAAAAAAAATGATATAGTTTGCATAAAATATTAAGCAGCATAATTGTTTTCAAATCTGAAAATAAGAAGAAATGTTTCTTGAGCAGCAAATCAGCATATTAGAATGATGTGATACTGAAGACTGGAGTAATGATGCTGAAAATTCAGCTTTGCATCTCAGAAATAAATTACATTTTAAATTACATTCACATAGTAAACTGTTTTTTTTTTTTTAATTGTAATAATATTTTGTAACATTACTGTTTTTAATGCATTTTTGATCAAATAAATGCAGCCTTGGTGAGCATAAGGAACTAATTTATATTTTATAAAAATAATCATGCAGTTTTGCAACAACATGAAAGTTGAATTCATTAAATTTTTGGTGATTTCTTAAAGAAAAAATAACATCTAATATTGTTCACTTATATGCCAATATAACAATACCTGATAATAAACAGCAATGTTTACTAAAAAGTACTATGCATTTATGAATTCTTACACTGACCTTGCTGAATTTAATACTCAAATTTATTATGAGTGGATTGGAAATCTCATCAAATGATATCTTTAAGGAAGTAGTCATTTTATATAAGCAGCAAAAGCATCAGAAGTTTGTGACTTTTTAATGTATTGGCAACCCTATTTAAATGTTCAGTAAAGCTCTTTATGTTTATGAATTGGCAGGGTGACTGATATAAAGCCCTAAACTTTTTCATATCCTCTGTTCTCCAGCTCCCTGACGGCCGGATTATTAAGGTAGGAGGTGAGCGGTTCGAGGCCCCTGAAGCTCTGTTCCAGCCCCACCTCATTAACGTGGAAGGGGTCGGAGTGGCTGAGCTTCTCTTCAACACCATTCAAGCTGCAGACATTGACACCAGGTGAGCTCTAATTCCACACCTACCAGTTGCCCTCCAGTATACACTACACAGTTATGAGTAGTTATGTGACACTAAAATAAACAAAGCATCATCTAAAGATGGTCTTGTCATTTCAGTAACTTCACCCTTCACCCCTCCAGTATCAATGAAGCTCACTGTGTGATTTTATCTGTGCTTCCCTTCTCTCTCTGTCTCTCTGTCCCTCAGGGCCGAGTTCTATAAACACATTGTTCTGTCAGGAGGATCCACCATGTACCCTGGTCTGCCCTCTCGACTAGAGAGGGAACTTAAACAGCTTTATCTAGAGCGGGTACTGAAGGGTGATGTTGACAAGCTCTCGGTAAGTTTGCCATTTCTATGCACGTGTAAACGTGTCACCCAGCAGACAGAAATAGCCATCTAAGATTTAACTTCTTCGCAAGTAGGGCTGTGTGATATAGTGATTATTCACTATGATTTAGCAGCATTATGAAAGTGGCAAAGAGTCAGTGTTTAAATCAATGTAAAGATGGTTTACTTTTAGTTCACTATAGTTGTTTAAAAAAAAAAAAAAAGTTTGAAATAAGTCTGTATTTTAGTGAGTATCACATATACTGAAGGAGGAAAAAACATTCAGAGGCCTAAATTGAGCAAAAATATTGCTGATATTTAATAGTTGCTGATATTTATATGGCTAAAAAGTAGGAACTTCTCTTAGCTTGTCATGTAAATCAATGAAAGCACTTACAAAAAATGCATATAAATGTCAGTTTTCTCTCTATACAGTCAAACCAAAAATTATTCAGACACCAGATGTAATTTTTGATATTTTTTTACTAGAGGGTGCAGGACACTATAGTTTATTTATGTAAGTGAGGATAGCAAAATAAAGTAAACTGCGACATATTGTACCCAAAAATTCAATTCAAACCAAAAATTATTCAGACGCTTTGACCTGACCTGACCTTAAGTGTTTTTCTTTAATTACTAATGCAACCTTTTTACACCACAGACTGAACAAAATTAAGCATTGTTTGGTAACTGGTTGACCTAAATTGGTATTATTTAATTGTGTACTTAAATTTAACAGCTTACAGCTTTCAACTGAATCCATTACATACCTTTCTATCAAAGTTATCTGACATTATCAAGATGAATTTATTCTGACACAGTTTAACTCTGAATTCTTATCATATTTTATTACCATTTTCTAAACTATAGCGAATAAACTGTGATAATGTGAGAAATGTTGAAGGTATCTGAATAATTTTTGGTTTGACTGTATCTCCAAATAATATGTTATTGTAAGATGATATTTAAATGCTTAGTTTTATGATCAAAATTCTATAGGTTTTAGTGTGAGGCAAAACATATATTGCTGTGCAATACAATGACGATTGATTTTTAATAAAAAATTTAAATAATGTAATCAAATAAACCTAAGTTCCTTCAGTCCAGTAAATATGTTCATAGTGAAATATTACTAACACTACAAAGGTTATTCTTACATTTACTCTATAAAAATCAGCAAAATGATATGTGAACCACAACCAGTCTTTAGAATTATACTAAAAGGCCTTTTACTTGTAAAAAAGTATAAATTGTCAAGGCATGTTGTAGATTACAGATTTTTCAACTTTTAGACACCTTTGAAATTTGCTTATCAAATATGATAAGTAGGCTTTATAGGGTTAAGCTGGGGCAGAAGAGAGTATTTAAACTTGAAAAACACTCAGATGTGTGGTAATGCCTCCTGTGCACCAGCAGGTGGAGCTGCATCACACCACCAAACAGCCTCAGTTACACAGAGCGCCCCAGACTGCCCAGCTGAGCTCCATCTCATTTAAAACCTGGCCACTGGCCTGGGAAAGCATTTTTGGGGAGCCTCAGAGTGGGCCGCATGACGGCCCACTATATATAGATGATCAATTACAGATGGCATGCCTGATACGGTCGAGCAGCGTGTCTGTCTACTTCTCCCCAAACTGTGTTTAAGGCAAATTAAAAAGCAATTGACTTTACACGAAGGCCTCCATGAGACCCTTTCAGCCACCTGTTTATAGCCCGTTCAGGGTCTGAACACGGGCTCCGTGTACACCGTACACCTAATTATTCTCCCATTTGGGTTTGCCGCTCGATTCCCAACTGGACAGTGTGCTTTTTATGTGTATTAAAGAGATCCATTCAAAGCGTTCGCTGGTATGTGGGTCAGTGTCCGTTCTGTTCCACTCCCCTGAAATTCTGGTCACGCTGTCTATTTAATACCCCCATAGAAATTCAAGATCCGGATCGAGGACCCTCCCCGCCGCAAGCACATGGTGTTTTTGGGTGGGGCGGTGCTGGCTGACATCATGAAAGACAAGGACAACTTCTGGCTGACGCGGGAGGAGTATCAGGAAAAGGGTGTGCGCGTTCTGGAAAAGCTCGGCGTCACCGTCAGATAAACACGGATGCGCTTCTCGGAAAAAACATCCCACGACCCCAGCATCTCTTTTTTACATCACCCGTCTCTTTTGTTCAGCTTTTTCTGCCAGTGAATCGTGTCATCAGGTGTGGATTTATGGGTTTGGATTATGAAGGGTACTGGTGGTTTTCTATTGTGTTGTGTTTGGTCCTCTGTCACTGCACTGACATATGTGACCCTGGAGCACAAAACCAGTTATAAGTGGCACAGGGATATTTTTAGCAATAGCCAACAATACATTGTATGGGTCAAAATGATCAATTTTTCTTTTATGCCTAAAAATCATTAGGATATTAAGTAAAGATCATGTTCCATGAAGATGTTTTGTAAATTTCCTACCGTAAATATATCAAAACTTAATTTTTGATTACTAATATGCATTGCTAAGAACTTCATTTGGACAACTTTTAAGGTGATTTTTTTTGCACCCTCAGATTCCAGATTTTCAAATAGTTGTATCTCAGCCAAATATTGTCCTGTCCTAACAAACCATACATAAATGGAAAGCTCATTTATTACATGTATAAATCTCAATTTAAAAAAAAATGGACTCTTATGACTGGTTTTGTGGTCAAGGGTCACATATGTTTGTGTGCTGTCAGCACAGCATTAGTGGCGATCGGGTCATTCCTGCTTTGCAGTACGTTTTCTTGTCCCCTTCATATAATGTAGAATATAAATATAATTTATATCATTGATATATAATTATATATATACTACCATTCAAAAGTTTGGGGTCGCTAAGATTTTATAAATAGTCTTTTCTGCTCACCAAGGCTGCAGTTATTTGATCAGTGATACAGTGATATATTTAAAACAAAATAATTTTGTGAAATATTAATACAATTTAAAATAAACGGTTTTCGGTTTGAATATATTTAAAAATGTAATTTATTCCTGTGATGCAAAGCTGAATTTTCAGCATCGTTACTCCAGTCTTCAGTGTCACATGATCCTTCAGAAATCATTCTAATATACTGATTTGCTGCTCAAGAAACATTTCTTATTATTATCAATGTTGAAAACCACTGTGCTGCTTAATTTTTTTATTTTTTTTTTTTATTATTATTATTATTATTTTATTTTTATTTTTTTTTTGTGGAAACCATGATACAGGGTGGTTTGATTTTTCAGGATTCTCTGATGAATAGAAAGTTTTGTTTAGTTTTCGTAATGATGAAGTCTTTATGGTCACTATAATCAATAAAATCCATCCTATATACAAGTATTCATTTCTTTCAAAAAAAAAGAAAAATAAATCTTAGTGACCAATCTTACGAATTTTGAACAGTAGTGTATACTATAAATGACAAATTATAAATGTATATCTTGAATAAAATTTGAAACTCTGTTTCTAAAGATTAAATTCATATTAATTTTAGTTTTTGCAGCATCATGATTAAGAGTACATGGAAGTTTTCGGTCATTTCAACATTTTTACTTTGTAAAGACCCGTTCACACCAAGAATGATAACTATAAAGATAACTATAAAAATAAAGATATAAGCGTCCACACCAGTGAACGATATCGTCTGTTTATTCTAAGCACAGGCTCGTCTGCCGCATTAAATTCTCCAGCTCGTGATAGCAGGATGGATTCTGATTGGCTGTCAATGTTTGTATCGTTCATCAGCTGGAAAAAAATCATTCTGAAAGTGATTCCAACAATATCATTTCTCTGTGCCTTTATCGTTACAGTTGTGGTGTGGACTCTGCTATTCTTTAATATTGAGATCGATTTTTATATAACTATATCTTTATCGTTATTGTGCTTGGTGTGAACGGGGCTTAAGCAGAAGTTACTGTTTTTACCTTATACTTGAGTGCTTCTCTTCTAACATGGAAAACCTTATTAATTTTATTAAGAAATAATCCGTTTTCAATTTTTGAAATGTTTTAAACTAAACATTTTCATTTTCCATCCTGTTAGTCTTTTCAATTATCTGCTGAACTAACAAAACGCTAGTTCGTTACTGACGTCGTCGTTTAGTGGCATCATTTTTGGAGGAAACCAGCAGCACAAGCATCTTCAAATATTAGCAGTTAATTTAATGAATTCTGTGATGTTTTGTAATTTGTGGCTTGTGTCACTCTGAAACGTCAACTGTTTTAACTACAGAAAATGTCAGAAATCATGATATGATCAAGATCACAAACTGAAGTGTCAATCCCTTTCTGAGCGAAGGCTAACTTTAGCTCTTTCTTTCCGACCTGTTAGACAGGTTTCCTGTCATCTGTCTAAATAATTAATTTTTAATGAATGACATTTAAGTGTCTGGAATGACTTTTACAGACACACAACAGAGTGACAGTACTGCATGACAGAAATGACCCAATCAGTGATGAGCAATATTTAACACCATAGCTTACGAATGTTAATGACAGGCAGCATCATCATGTCTGTATTACTGCTGACTATTATAAGCTGTAATGAATCCTCGCCGCTCCCTGTTCACCAGGGGATGTGTTATACTGTATGTCAGTCCGGTGACAGAGACACAAACGTGTTATCATCAGTGTGTAATGTAAGGGCAGAAACCAAATACATTTTTTTTTTTTCTGTTCTCTGCCAGTGTTACAACAACTGAAACTGAGCAACCAAACCTTATTCTGGCCATGGAGCTTTAGCCCTGTAGCTGAGGGAAGCCTTTCTGTTCTTTCTGTCTGTCAGTGTGTCATGTGTTCGTCCAGAGTAACAAGAAGGGCTCGTGTTACTCACAAGTGTTTTTTGTTTTTTTAATTATTATTATTATTATTTAGCATTTTGAGAGTTTGGACTGAGAGTCTGTGGGATTTTTACTTATGTATTTATCAAGCAGGCCAGTCTTCTGCAAGGTCTGCCTTTGAAAATTATTATAGCATTCTTCAACATACTGGTTTGAACAGCTAAAACTGAAGTTTTATGTTGCTTATATATATATACATCTCAAAAAATATATATATTAAGAAGATGGGATTCGTTTGAATTCTATTAATCCCTTTGTTATTGTAATTATTGCTGTTGTTTTTTTACATTTTTCATGAATTTTCTCTTGCAGTGCTGTGTCTGGCATAGAATAAAATAATAATAAACAATCTTCTGCAATATCAGTCAGACAGTTGCTTTTATTTGACTAATGCTGTTTTTATGTAAATGGTTATATTGGGTTATATTGTTTGGGACTGATTGTTTATGGACATTCATATAGTGCATCACAAAAACAATGATAATTGAGGTGTCTGCTTCTTATTGTCTCATGCATATATTTGAGACACCATCTATTATTTAAAATATGTTTATCCAGTGCCAAGCACAATTTATGTAAGTGGGTCTTTTTTCTCTCTTATTCTTTTTTTTTTTTTTTCTCTCCCTTTGGATAATTGCCAAATGCTGATTTAAATAAAGAATGTTATTTATATATATATATATATATATATATATATATATATATACATACATATATATATGTATGTGTATATATATATATATATATATATAATTTTTTATTTTTTTTTTTTTTGCTGTGATTTGTACTTTTTTATTACCCCAATCCACACTCAAATCCAAAAAGAGGACAGTTTAACTTTCTGTAAATGTTTTACCAGATTTCCGGTGATCAAACATTTGCCACCAATGCGCGCTTGGGACTGTCAGTGGTGAAATGTCTCATGATCATGTGGAAGGCATCACAATGGTGTTCTTATCTTGAAGTATGACTGAAATCACTGTAATTGTTGATCGTGATAACCAAGGTAGTTAACTATTGTCGAGTGTTCGAAGCTTCGAAGTGTATATGGCCTGAAAAAGCAACTTCCTGATTACTTTATGGCATCTGAGATACTTTGATACGATTTCTAAATGGTGCTTATGGGCCAGTGCTGGCAGCTCTCTCTGTAAGTCATTGTGTAGTGTGTAGTGTAAAGTGATTTCATGAAGAATACTTCTAAGGAAGCCCTGATTTAAAGTGATCAGTAAGGAATTTGGACACTCACTGGTGACCGTATTCCTCAGTTCTCAAAATACCTCTCTAGTCCCTTGATCAAAGCATGTCTAATCCTCAGCTTTCCCTCCGAGTCAGAAGTTACACAGATAAGGAGTCTGTGCTGTCCACCTTTGACCCTGATTACACTTTTTAGAGGAAGTGATGCGCTAAAGTAGCACTTAAAAAGCCTTTGTAGTTGCGCAATGTTAGAGATCAATGCTCACAAGGTGGACAAAACAAAAAACATGAAAAAAGATGAATTATTTCTACAGCTGTGCTGACAAATAGGTGAATTCAGAAATATGTGGAATCAGAAGTCATGGATAATATCCAGTTTATCCAGTTTTTTCTGTAACTAGCTGTGCATGGTTTACTTGGAGGTTTCAACAGTTCTTAAATCCATTCACTAAAAGAAAGACCAAAAGACACATGATTTTTCATTTATGTTATGATACACTGTTTTTATTCATTTTACTGAAGATCAAGAATCCAAGCACATCCATATCAAATTACAGAATTTACTGGGATTCCAATTCCATTTAAATCATAATTATATATATTATAATATTAGGAATTAGAAAAGTTTATATATATATATATATATATATATATATATATATATATATATATATATATATATATATATAAACTTTTCTAATTCCTAATCCTTAATAACAAAGTTATGAAAACAGGATTTATGTTTGCCAAATATATTCTGTTTTTTATGTGAAATTCAACATAAAATTCAACAAAATTCTTTGGAATCAGAAGTCATGGATAATAACCAGTTTATGATACATTGTTTTTATTAATTTTACTGAACATCAAGAAGCCAAGTACAGCCATATCAAATTACAGACTTTACAGAAGGTTACAATTCCATTTAAACCATAATAATTTAAAAATAAATAAATAAATAAATAACTGAAAGGGGGAAAAAATACTTTTCTAATTCCTAATCCTTAATTGCAAAGTTATAAAAACATTAAAACAGGGTTTATGCTTGCCAAATATATTCTTTTTTTTTTTAAATATATGAAATTCAACACAAAATTCACAAAATAATCTTAAGAGTCAAAATAAAGTGCTGCATGACAACAAAAAAATAGATAATCTTTGAGATATATAACAATAAAGTAAGACACTGTTTATTGTTCCTAAATGCAAAATGAACTTTTTACAGCACATACAGCAAATGTGATATAGAACAAATTCATTGAATTTAAAATTCAAATACTAATCCTAATCCTAATACTACTACTACTACTACTACTAATACTTTATATTTATATTTATAGCAATAAAGATCTAAATCCATTAATGTAAAATGTAAAACTAGGACACAATACTAAATATATTTTAAAAACGGACTGTACAGTTTTACTTGAGTTTTTGTTTGTTTGGTTTTTTGCTTTGTTTTTTGTTTTGTTTTGTCTTGTCTTGCTTTGTTTGTTTTTTGTGTGTTGCTTTGTTTTGCTTTGTTTCTGTTTTGTTTTGCTTTGCCTTTTTGTTGTTATTGTTTTGTTGTGCAACGTAAAGAGAGTCAGTATAGCATTCCGTCTCCTTTAAAAAAAAAAATAAAGCACGGCGGATTCTTGATAGAAAATGTATGAACGTGAGAATTAGCCAATATGCACAATCTGACACTTCTTTAGGTAGCCTGTGATCATATTTTGATCGGCCTTGGCCAGACTTTCTTCCAAACAGTCTGATCTGTAAAACGAGTCTCACTCTGATTTTTTTATTTTATTTTATTTGAATTTTTATTGCAAAACTTGTAGAAACATACAGAAACAGGGAGCGAGACATGAATATATTCCAACAAAGAGCAATAATAAAAGTAAGAACAGAAAACAAATATTCTGGACTTGCGTTCGTCAAATTATGGTATTATCTACACATACAAGTACAAAAATAAAATTACATCCTACTAGAAAAGTTGTCATAATACATCAAAAATTTGACACTCTTTTTGTTATTTGTAAGTCTAAGAGATGAAACAAGAGAGTCCAATTCAACAAGAAAAAGGGGGAAAGATAAAGGTGATTTAAGCCATTTTTGTTTATGAATTAAGAATTTAGCATTCAGTATAAGAAAATTAACAACATATTCAGCCGATAATAGCTTTGGATTCTCATAATAAAAATAACATCTTTGAGAACGAAGGTATGGGTCACATTTGTAAGGTTAGAAACATAGGTGTTTAAGTCAACCAATAGTTTGATGGTAACACCACAATCAAAAAACAAATGGGCAGCTGTTTCCTCAACAAAACCACAAAAAGAGCAAGACTCATCAACATCAGAATATTTAGAAATTGACAAATTAACAGGATAGATTGTATGAAGGATTTTATAATGAATCTCCGTAACCTTGTTAGATATGCTAAATTTACTTGGCAAGAGCCAGGCCTTTCTCCAATTTACATTTGTTATAAAGGAACCCCAGTAGAATTTCCCTCTTGGAGTAATCTTTCTCTTTGTCTGAAATATGTCTGTTATTACATTTCCAATCTAAAATATCGATACCACCCAAACATAAAGCCGGATAAACACTGTTGCCTTTACTGAATTTAAGGTGAGTTTTAATTAACTGGGTTAAGCCTACTGGGATGTCTCTCATCAGAGTATTATATTCCTTTGGTGGGACTGGAAAATTATGGAGATTCATAAATTGTTCATATGTTAAAATATTACCAAACTCATCAAACACAGATAAAATACAGTTCAAGTTGTTATCAAACCATCTAGGGGAAAAAAGAGACTCATTTCTAAGTGTTATATCAGTATTATTCCAAAGGAGAGCTTTGTGTGGGAGAAACCATGCACAAAACACAACTTCCACGAAAGAAGATATCGCTGATAGAAGTTAGATAAGGAGATAGGTAGCTTGCCAGGCAAGAAATTACACTTTAGTAAGAAAGACAGGCCACCAAGCTGGTCAAATATCTTATTTGGAATAAAAAACACATTGACATTGGATTCTTAAGGCATCTTCTCAGCCAGTTTACTTTAAAGGTGTTTACAGTATCTGCGAAGTCCAAAAAAATCAAGGCCACCTTCACTTCTGGAATTAGCAAGCACTTCTCTTTTCAATTTTTAAGGTCTATTTTTCCAAATAAAATCCAAAAACTAAGATACCTCCTAATAATATATCATCAGTCTCACTCTGAATGCTTTATTTATTCAATGGCACAAGAACAAAAGGTATTACATATTCACATGATCAAATAAACATTAGCTGCCAGAGAAAAAAGAAAGAGAATTACAGAAATTTCAATGTTTTCAGAGCATTACATATTTTCAGTGCTCTTTTGTTTTTTGTTTGTTCCAAGAGATTTACATATAATTTAAAGTCATTTATAAAATGTGCAAAGCCCACTTCTTCTTACGTATCTGGAATTTTCCTAGCAAAATAAACAAATTTATAATATGTTGTTCTTTACAATTCAATTTTTTGTTTTCTGTATAAAAAAAGTACATCAAATATACAAATTTCTATCATACACTCCAGTTTTCTGTTAATATAGAATTCCAAATCCTTATAAAAATAATCTTGAGTAAATACAATGAAAAAAATAGATGTAAAATAGTTTATTTTTCTTGACCACAAAATTCACAGGTATACAAAACGTTAAGCGTAAATCTTTCCAAAGCATGCTTAGCAGGTTAAATTCTATGAAGTATTTTGTAAGACACTTCCTTAATTTTGTTACTGATACAAAACTTATTTGACAGTTTCCATGCTTTAACCCAAGAGATATTACCAAATAAAGAAGACCAAAAAAACCTTGACACAGAACAAAGAGCATTCCTTACAATCTCATCACTACATTGTTGTCTTAAAACATTTTCGTCTCTGATTTTTATTTTTTTTGTCTCACTCTGATTTAAAGGGCGTCCGTCCTGCGGTGTGACGTCATCGCACCCCCCCTGCTGCACAATAATCCAACATGGAGTGATCAGAGATGGGGCTCGTCGGGGCCACCCTCAGCAACATCAACCCATATCTCATCTAAAGGATTTTCAGAGATACACTGAAGCGCTCAAACTGGGGGAAATTATTCGGGGGATCTGATTTAGCCTTCTTTTATTCCAAGATCCTCCAAGGTTTTCATCAGCAACTGAAAAAAAAAGAAAGAAAGAAAGAAAGAAAGAAACGAAAACCCATCAAGAAGACGGAGACGAGGAGAGAGAGAGAGAGAGAGAGAGCAAGAAGAAGACACTCTATAGCCGAAGAAAATGTGAGGGATTATTGGGAAAAGAGTGGCGTAAAAATGACGAACGAGCCGAGTGCACCCGCTGTGGGATTTTTTAGTAGATGAAACGAGAAAAATGATTGAAGAAACACACCCAAACGAGTAAGTGCCTGGAAATACATGTCTTTTTTGGAGGGTTTGTCTTTGTTCTGCACGTTTGTCCACATCTCACATCTTTTACGGTGTAAGAAAAGTTTGCTGGAGAAGTTCGCTGAAGTGTTTTTTACGCTGAAATGAGGGACCCGGGGCCCTCTGCCACTGATGCGGTGGATCGGGGATATTTGGTGAAGGGGTCTGATGTTTTAAAGGCCCTTCCTTGAACAATCCTCTGTGTTTGCGCGTCACATGTTGTTTTGCGCAGCAGAGCCATTTTGTTTGTTTGTTTTCTGAACAAGTGAGCTTGCTCAAACATTGGCTAGTCATAAAAACCGAGAAGGTTTAGTGTTGTGGAAAGTCTGTTGCAGTGCTCGGATATTGTTATCCGCCATTTGTTTCTTCTTGTCAGGCGCTTTGAATCGTATTCGTTTGCACATAGTGCTTCATTCATAAAAACACCATTTGACTGCGTTGGCTCGCTGACAATGCGTTACATGTATGAGACATAATTGCTGTTTAGACAGTTAAATTGGGAGTGAAAGCGAATGTTAATGTTTCCCTATGTCGAATAATAGGTTTTTAATGCAGTTTTAACTCGCCTCCTTTTTGTTTTTCGCCGACTCCAAGGTGGGCTAGCTCTGACGTATTATTATTTGTCATGTCTTCAGCTTTATTTGCTAATATACTGGCCTTCCGTGACAGAATTGCTGTCACACGATAACAATAGTGGCCTCGCGGATGAACTGCAGTCAGTCTGCCAGCGCGTGTCAGACGGAAGGGCGAAGGGCAGAGGAGTTGTTGTTTGCGCTCATTCATAAAAGCTGTAACCTTCAGCCCGCTCCATTCATGACTGCTGCGATCGCTTCAGCGATAAGCCGCGATCGACGTGCGTCGAAAACACGACTTTACACGTGCTTGTCAATAGTGTGCTTGTCAATAGGGGGAACTGTTTTAGTAGAGTCCCGGGTCATGCTCACTCATAAGGTTTATTTATTTGTTTGCTTGCTTATGTATTTATTTTTGTGAAATTGTCTTTTGTGCTATAATCTGTGCAAAGTTAGTGTAATAAAGTAACATCACAGTTAACAATAACTTGTTTACATAGGATATTTATATATATGTAATGCATTTTGTATTGCTTAGACACTTATAGGCTATAGTTTGACAGAATGTTCTAATTCAGCATGCTATGGGAAGTCAATCTAACTTAACATTTTCGGTCCTGCTTTATATTAGGTGGCCTTAACTACTATGTACTTACATTTACATTAATCATTTGATACAATGCACTTATACATGTTTTTACATTGTACTTATATTTTTAAAAATACCTATGTGTAGTTACATCTGTAATTACATTAATAATTACACTGTTGGCCCATCCCTTAAACCTACACTGTAAAAAAATTACGTAAAATTTACGGTAAAAAAAAACAAAAAAAAAAACAAAAAAAAAAAAAAAACGGCAGCTGTGGTTGCCGGAATTCTACCGTAAAAAAATTGGTTTTACGGTTTTAACTTAAATTTACAGTTAAATACCGTAATTTCATTACGTTAATATACCATCCTATTGAAGTACTGAAATCTGTTTTGTACCTTTGAAATACACTGATAACCACCAAATGCAGGTGGTGATGAGAAAGTCACATGATGACCCATCACAAGCAGCTTTTAAATAATAACATATATAGAAGGTGCACAGTGTCATTCACACAAACACTAAACACTATCATGGTGAGACTCATTAAACTGAAATATGCTATAAACATTAATTTAACAACATTAGATGTAACATACAACCCTAATAAACATAACTGATAAGAAAAAAACTAAGAAGAAACATAGTTATTTCAAAGAAAAAAAACATAAAATTCAAACAAAATTTGAAATGCAGCGCAGGGAATTCTGGGAGCGTCAGTTTACGATTTTTCCCTGTAAATTTTACAGGAACTTACCGTTAACCATTTAACAGGTTTTTACTGTGGCATTTTCACAGTTTTTTACCGTTAAAATCACGGACATTTTTTACAGTGTACCCATACCACCAAACCTGTCCCTAACCTTACCCATATCCCACCTCAATAGCAGCAAAAGTGTTATGCAATACAATATAACCACAATAAGTACATTGTACTTATTTTTTGATGTAAGTACATAGTAGTTAAGGCCACTTAATATAAAGTGTGACCACATTTTCTTATATTGATATTGTTTATTTCTTATTAACAGTTCATCAGGCTCTTAATGATTTAATCTATACCATCTTTTGGAATATCTGAAGGCCATGTACCATAGTTCTTAACTGTAGAATTAGTTATAATAAGACTAGCTTATTAATCATTACCAGGCCAATAATTACTTTTTTTAATTAATCAATATAGCATTTGTTATGAAGAAAAACTGCCTGCACATTTAGAACCAATAGCTGCAACATGCCACAGTTGTAATAAAAATCTATAGGAAAAAATCTGTTCCCTTAACAGATGATCTAATATAAATTCTACAACAAGTTAGACTAAATTTTACACAATAAATAAGACTACAGTGAAACTTGATAAATTCTAGTAAAGGTGGTTGTGAGTAGTTTAAAAAGATTTAAAGGGGTCATATGATGCGATTTCAAGTTTTACTTTTTCTTTGAAGTGTTACAAGCTGTTTGTGCATAGATAAGATCCTTGACTTTGCAAAGACTAAAGTCTCAAAACCAAAGAGATATTCTTTATAAACGTTAAGACTTGACCACGCCCCCTAAAACGGCTTATTCAAACACACCCCCACATCTCTACGTCACAGTGTGGGGAGATTTGCAAAACACTGCCCAAATGTATACGCAATGAAAGGGGGCGTGATTTTTATTCTCGCTGTAGTGTTGCTGCTGCCGGCGCCATGTCATGGAGACGCTGTGTTTCGTTGTGAAAGCGAAACTACTTTGTTTGGGCTTCCAAAAGAGGACACAACTAGAAATCAGTGTTAAGTTGTATTTACAACACTGTTCCAGAACAGTTCAACCCGAATATTAGAGTGTGTGCAGCGCATTTTACGGAGGACTATTTCGTGAACCTGGGAGTAGCCTGCCAGCTGTGCTCAGAGACTGTTTCTATAAAGTGGGGCAATTCCAGCTTTGCAAGGACAGTCTGGCGCTTTGACTCACAGCCTGTAAGTATGTTTTCATATTTAAAGAATTTGTCACTGACTATTCAAACGCGAGTTTTGAGCAGAGTAGAGTAGTGCTTGTTGTTTGTCGTTTCTCCGATCACAAATGCAGACATGGTAATGTTTACGCAGCGTGATGCAACGCGACGCATAAAAAGACAGTACAAGTCATTATAATCAGTAATTATGTCCCCACTGGATTACTCGTTTGTAATGGGTTTTATTGTTTTTGTGTCTTTGCGCTGGGACACGGCATTACAATACGGTAAGGGGCGTAACATTTCCGTCTCACGCTTGAGGTATTCGGCCAATCACAACGCACTGGATAGCTGGCCAAGCAGAGCACACCTCGCTTCTCAGAACGATGAGCTTTGTAAAAATCGGCGCGTTTCAGAAAGGCGGGGCATAGAGGACCAACAATAATGTACAGTATGTGGAAAATAATGTGTTTTTTGAACCTTAAACCACATAAACACATTACATTACACCAAATACACAAAATAATGTTCTTTTTAGCAACATCATATGACCCCTTTAAATATATGTTAGTGCTCGTTTAAGACAGTTTTCTTCTCTTTTCATCAGTCTTTTTAGTTTATATGCCTTTTTAGATACTGTTTGACTTTCTCCATAGCATTTTAAAGTGGCTGTTTCTCCAAATAATTCAAATAGATCTCATATTTGACCATCAGCTTCGCGATAGGAATGGCTCGCGCAAATCTTATCACACTTCCAGAGATTTTCTTACTATAGGGAGATGAGAGGGTCTGAGGGTCTGTATTACTTACTATTGGAGAAAACGTAATGGCTAACTTGGATCACGTGTGCTGTAATAACCAATCACATTACAGCCTTGACGTCATTGAATTTCAGTCAGAGTTGTGCGACACTCAATCGCCGTTTACGGATGGCATAGGAATGAATGAGAAATGCCGTAAGCTGAATCCCACCTGTCGCAAAAAGTCAGTGACTTCTCTAATAAAACAGCATTTTTTTCGTGGTAAACTCTAAAAAATAGTTCAATCCAAAAGTTTTGTTTAGTGTAAATCATGTTGAAGATTAGCAGATAGGCTGTCGATTTATTAAATGATAAGCCGTTTCCTCTAAAAAGCTGAAGCCTCTCCACCAATAACATCCATTTAAAAAAAACGGCCTCTGGTCTCCTTTCCCACGTACTGGCAGACCGGAAGTGTTATCTTTAGCCGTTACGCTTTTTCGGCTAATGGTTGCAGGTTTGTCTTCTAGTGGCTTTGACACTTCGAGCGCATTGGTGAACGGACACAGAGTATATGGTGATTCGCACGCCGTTTATGAACTGCGCTTCAGTCATGCACTGATAACTGCTCCGTTCGGTTCGTACGTGAAGTTAGCGCTTATAAAAGCGCCGAAGGTGCGATTTAAATCATTAATTAATAGCCTGATTCGAGGTTTCCATTAACTATGGTATAAATATTGGCGGAGTTGTAATTGCTAGTTTTGGTTATTGGGGGGGGGTTATATCCCCCCTATCCCCCCCACAAACTACGCCCCTGAGTGTGCTTATTAAATAAACACACAGGTGCAACCAAAAGCTGAGTTGCTTTGCAGTTGGTGACCAAGTGTATTTACTAGTTAATTACTCCCCATTAAGGTATTATATGCTACGCTGTACTTTTATGAAAGGTTGCCATGGTAACTATAATATTTTATAATATTTTCTCCGAAAATCAGCTATTTCAGTGCTTGTTACTACAATAAAATAGCGAGAAATAAACATTTATAACGAGTTTATCAATATTAAGGAGAAATGTAAGGTTTCTTACATGGGTAACTTAGTTAAGGTCATTAGTTATTCCCTTTCCAAAGTGGTAATCATTTTCAACAAAAAGCCTAGTTACAGTTGTGGCTGTTACAGTAGGGCCCACTTTATATTAAGTGTCCCTAAATACTACGTACTAACATTTAACCCAATCATTTCATACAATACAACTATTATGTGCATGCTATTATTATATATCTAGCCTATATATAAAATACCTGCATGTGTTGACCCTACCCCTACCCCTTAACCCACTCAAATCTAACCATACCAATAAACCTGTCCTAATATAATCATATCCCACTTAAATATCAGCAAAAGTGTTTTTTTAATACAATGTGAACACTGTAAGTACATTGCACCAAACAACAACAACAACAATGATAATAATTATTATCATTATTATAAGTAATAGATTATTTATTTATTTATTTATTATTAATTTTAAGTGCATAGTAGTTAAAGACATTTTATATAAAATGGGACCCTACAATAAAATTTTTATGGCCGCTGTCATCGAAACATAAAATAAAATGAGTGAAATATTCCTAAAGCTTCTCACACTTTCGTAATTCAATTTGATTTTGCAATAAGTAAAAGTAAATGCAGTAACTAGTTACCATGATACATGTTTATGTACAATCTGCCATGTTATTTAGGGACTAGCGTGATTAGGGCCTCGTTCCCCAATAGGATGAATGCGATGCAGCACTCAAACACAGGCAGTCGAGTCATATCAATGGTACTGATCTCAGTAATAATGTTCCCAAACTAACATTTGACTCTGCCAGTAAATAGTGTAGAAGACAACAGTGCAAAATGACTTTCAGAAAGGTCACCCCAACCATTCCCAATCCCCTACCCTGTGCAGGAAAAATCGATTTCAGATCCTCGTTTTCACTCTGACTCATAGGAACAGCCTCGGCACAGACTGTGTGTGGCGTAAATAAAAGTATTACTTTGTGTATTACTTTCTGTCTGTGGATGATTATCCCTACAGTTACTCTTCAATTCATTTTCTTTGTTTTCTTGGTCTATTACATTCTGTTTATACACTTTCTATTACACAGTCTAATTAGAAAATAATTTTAGAAAATAAAAGTCATTATGACAGTTAGCTTCCCAGCTTGTCTTATATTTTTGACATGCTCGCTTGATCTACAGCAATAATTAACCTTAATGCCTTAAAATGATGAGTCCTCAATGTTACAAGGGCAAGCTCAGCAGTTTTACAGACTTATGTCTCTCTTTCTATTAATTTGATTTAATATAGATAATGTTGGCCATTTAATTCCCTTTAAGAGGATGTTGGACTGTATTGTTTTCCCTGGCTTTTGTCTGGAAAGAAAGAGCTTTACTTAAATCTGCTTATATTCTGATCGGGTTGTGTGTTTTGAAGTGTTATAAACCGAGGATTGACTGTTAAGCTACTATAACCGGAAGTGTATTTATACTGATTTATTGTTATTATGGGATGTTTATGTGTTTGGAGTGAGTTTTTGAGCTTTCGATGGGAATTATGGTTGAAATTTGATTTTTAAGGAGCATGATACACAGATATGTTTATTGGTTGATCTCAGTCACATTCACACTCATTTGTCACATCCTGCACTGCATTAGATATATTAAAGGATAATAAAAAGAGACAAGTTAACATTACTCAAGGTCAATAAAATGCACTACACTTGCATTTCACAACACTAGTACACAAGTTTTGGTCCTTCCTCCTTAGTAGTACAAAGAGTCATTCTGAGATTATGTAACTAATGCATGAATATTGAAGCTGGCAAGGATGTGCTTCACATGACAGCATAAGTTAAGTAAGTTTTTTTTTTTTTTTTCTCTGTCCCACTTTATATTAAGTGGCCTTAATTACTATGTACTTACATCAAAAAATAAGTACAATGCACTTGTACAAAACACTTCTGCTGCTATTGAGGTGGGATACGGGTAAGGTTAGGGACAGGTTTGGTGGTATGGGTAGGTTTAAGGGTGAGTTAAGGTGTAAGGGATGGGCCAACAGTGTAATTACAAATGTAATTTAGAAATTAATTACCTGATGTAATTACAATGTAAAAACATGTATGTACACAATAAGTGCATTGTACCAATGTAAATACATAGTATTTAAGGCCACTTAAGATAAAGTGGGACTTTTTTCTCCTTAAGACTCTAAATATGTGATTTAAGCAACATTATAACACATAGAGGTGGTAATCATGGTTCTCAATATATTGAAATGATTTAAATAATGCAAATGTACATTAACAAAGCACCAAAGAAAGCTATGAGCTGAAACGTTTGCTCTTTGGTCTGTTTTTAACACACTTTGCACCTTTTTACTTTTTTCACATGCAAAAAGAAAATCAAAGATCAATTTTTGATTGGGCTTTATACATTTTTTTTTTTCAGTGTGTGGACGACTGGCTTCTTGGTTAATATTGCAAATAACAGTGCTAACTTAATTATTTTAGTACTTCAGAAAGTACGAAAAGTCAAAGTTTTAAGTTGAGAATATATATTTAGCAGAGAATATATGATTGTTACTTGGTGTGTGTGTGTTTTTGTGCTCTGATTACGTATGCAACAAACCGTCGTGACACTTTCATAGTGAAATAGCGAAGGCACTCGCAGCTGCTGTCAATGATTTAGCGCTAAAAGAATTTGAAGCATGTATGTTGATTATATATAATTTTCTGTTTTTAAATATATTTAAATATCGTTTAAATGGATTTTACACACTTAAAAGTTTATTTAACAAGTTATCGCATAGGCATTTTCCTACAATATTGTGCAGGACAAGTAAAGTGTATCAGCTCATCAAAAATTTCACAGAAATATAGTGAAGTATGTTTTGCAGCTGCCGTTTAGTCTGACAGATTTCCATTTCAGAGTTCAAGAAGTGCTTTTCTTATTCCCCGTTATCAGACGTCCAGCGCTTCTTATGAATGTGTTTCACATCCTGTGGAAAAGACACAAGGGCCAAATGCTCCTGCCCAGTCTTCCAGGCTGTTAATTTTTTATTTGATTGTTTCCTTAAATGTTTTCTTGGTCAAGCCGAGTAGTAAAATGTGATGGTTTATTTGTGAAGGCCACTCTGCCGTTGTAAAGCGGCCTGTCCAAACATAGCTCCCAGTCCTCAGGAGAATGAAAGCGTTGTCAACTTCTCACCCCTCTGTGGTCCTGCTGAGAAGGGAACACAGATAGCTCTTCTGTCACGGCCCAGACAGGAAGCCATTATCTGCGCTTTATTGAACCTGTTGTTCTTTTTCATTCAATCAGCCCTCCCCTCCACCCGAAAAGCATTGCAGAGCCAAATGAGGTCTTGTGAATTTCACTGCTCTCATATGGAAATGCGCATGTGTCCACTGGAAGACCAGTCAACTGCACAAGTCCTTTTATTCAGTGCGTTTCCACAGCCCAGTGACCAACCATTCAGAAATAAGCCGACGGATAATGAGGAGACTTTTGCCAACGCGTTCCCAAGACGGCAGATAGCAGCGGCCAAATGTCAGAGTCCAGTCTTAGTCCAACCGCCAGTCCGAGAGTTTGTTATCTCTAAATCAGGATTCAAGTCGAATTGAATATCAAATGCAACGGGACACCTGGACATGAACAATAGCTTTGGTATTACTTGCCACCATTACTTAGCACTCTTTTGTGTCCTTTCTGGCCTTCAGGCTTGGTTTTCCCCCGTCTCAGGTTGAGGATGTAGTTGATATGACACTAAGATCTGTGCCTGAATAGCACTGTATTCTGCTTGTAACCATATGTTTAGGTGTGTTTTTGTGTCAGTATCTATTTATTTATTCAAAAATTGCAAATGTTATTCAGAAATTTCACACTGAAAACTGCCATATAACCTCTATAGCAATCTTTTAATTCGCTTATATAAATATCACTTTTTATCAGGTTGTCAGATGGTATAACCATTAGATGCAGAAATGAATGATATTTGTTAAAAACTTTTTACTTTAAACATTTTGATTTAAAATGTTTAAAAGCAGTGATTATGGATGTCACTACATTAAATGTTTTTTTTTCTTGGTTTATGCCACATTCTTGATGGTTATACCACTTGACACTGCCATTAATGGTTTAAATTTTCAGCAGCCGTTACTTCAGTCTTTAGTGTCACATGATCCTTCAGAAATCATTCTAATATGCTGATTGTCTTACTACTACTAATGTTGAGAACAGTTGTGCTGCTTAGTATGTTTGTGGAAACCATGATGCATTTTTTTTTCTGCATAGAAAGTTCAAAAGGACAGCATTTATTGGAAATTGAAATCTTTTGTAACATTATAAAAGTCTTTACTGTCACTTTTAATCAATTTAATGCATTTAGCATTTCGCACCATGAGCTTTTTTTTTTTTTTTTTTTTTTTTTAGACAGCATGTCAAATTGGTAATAGTTCTGCTTTTGACACATGCATCAAATGTTTAGGACAACGGAGCAGTCATGAATCTGTGGGTGAGATAAGCATCTTGAGCTTATTAGATATTTACATTAGCAATAATAATAATTTAAGCATGTAATTTCAGTGACACATGCACAGAATTTGCACAAAACTCTTTCATTTAATAGCCTTTTCAAGATAAAAATTCCTTCATTGTAATGCCCGAGGTGTACAAAATAGACATGCTTTAAAAAAGAGAGTCTTGTTTCCTGTTCCCTCTCTTTTGTAGATGGCTGTAAGTAGGGCCAGGCAGGGTTACACAGACCTTATCTAAGGAAGTAACAGGCTGCCCTTATCAGGTTTGGTACAACTGTTTAACCCACCTGCCAAAAGGGGCAGAAACCACTTTGCCCCACATTTATAGAATTGCTTTTCATTTCTTGCATGTTTATTTTTTTTCTTTTTATGTGTGTGCCTTAGGGTGCCTGTGTCTTAAATTTAGACTTAAATTTAAGTCATTAAAATCACTTGCACTCAGTTTTCAAATCCCATTCACGTTATTCATACCAATTCTGTGGGGAGTCAATAATGTCAAAACAGGCACATCTTCATATTTTCTCTTTAGTGTCATAAGCTGTCAGAGATGTGCAAACGTCTATGTCTAAATAAGAGCAGAAACAGGTTTTGAACAAGTAAATAAGGTCAGTTTTGATTCATGCTGTCTTAAACCACTTATTTAATTTTGGTGTCTTTTATAAATGCAATAAGCCACATAAGGTAGGACTTATATACCTCTCACACCTGGTAAAATCACTTTAATGCACCGCCTGGAGTGGCTTATTGCTTGAATAACCAAATATAATTTCAGGTAAACACTTTTGGTCCTTCTTATTTTATCATATTTTCCTGTAAGTTTGAGTTGGAAGATATTTTCATAAGCAGAGCAGAGCACAGCTCACTGTAGAGTGGCTACATGATTGTGTCCCATCCCCCAGAATTCACGTGTTTGCCCTAGAGAGAGAGAAAGAGAGGGTGAGAGCTCTACTGACTGCACTGAGTGTTGCAACACTCATGTGATAAATGTCATGTGTTCACATATCTACTGTCCGCTGCACCACTGGACTGGATAGCGAGGGCGGCCTGTATTCCTGTCCACATTCTGCTCTTGTACAACTATGATGCAATTTGGTGCCTGCAAGTTTTTTTTTCGTCTTTACATTGAAAAAGTTGCAAAGAAAAAAATGCAGGCACCAAATTGCATCATAGTAGAACTATAATGCAATGGACAGTTCTTTATGGTTGTCCTGGATGCATCAGGATGCAATGACAAAGTCTGTTACGCTTTATATTATCTGGTTATTCAAGACGGTTTTACAGTATTCTCATATAGCCAAGCTTATGGCATAAAGTCTAGTCCACATTGCAGCTTATTTTGATCAAGAAGTGACAGTCTGACTGACTTGTAGAGCAATGAACCAGTTTGATTTCATGTGTCACTTAAGGTTAGATTATACATATAATTAGATTTGTAATAATAAATCAGCATCAATATAATAATGATACAACATTCATGGCAAATGGTTTTACAAAAAGCAATGTGGTTCAGACAGCAGAAAAGGTCCAGCGATTAAGCTGTCAATCAAGTGTTACAATAAAACTTTTAACATTTGAAACAATTCAGAATTAGGAATGCTTTAAAAAAAATAGCCATCCATATAGATACAGTATAGATACAATTTAAAAACTTTCATATACTGGTGTAATGTTGGCGAAAAGCAAATTCTGGTTACCATAATCATTAAAAAAAAAAAGGAAAAAGAAAAGAAAAAAAACATCCAATGGAATAAAAGTGTTGTAAATGCAAGAAATGCAGCAACAAGATAAGATATGAAATCATATATCTGAACATTAATAGGCTTATTTTAAATAAAATAAATAACTGGATTGTTTTTCCACACCAGTATATGATGCTGACTGCATATATCAGAAATATGAAATATGATCTGCAATTTTAACTGTTCCAGCATCTAAAGTATGTTAAATGTTGATGAAATAACACCAGAGGACAATATACAGTACCTGGCAAAACTGGTTGGAGTGCAGCAGCGTTCTTTCAGTGGAACCATGTCATTTCATTTCATATGTGAGATTCCATATGCATCTGTTATCATCTTTTTATTTAATTCCTTGTTTTCAGATTAGCTGAAAATATTGTTTTTGATTTTTATTTAATTTAGTTTTTTGCTTCATTTTAAGAGCAGAAAATGACTTTTCGGTGTATTTATCTTTCCAAAAATAGCAAATATATATCATATTAATTTTATCCAGGTGAGCAAGGCCTCCATCTCCATACACTGCGTTTCAAAAGTCTGGAGTCAGCAAGATGTTTTTTTTTTTGTTTTTTTTTTCACATTAATTTGATTAAAAGTGCTAAAGTGTTGTGTTTCGAATAAAATGTGTTCTTTTGAACAGTTTGAACTTTCTAAATGTATCACATTGTATTTGTCTTTGGAAAATGTATCACAGTTAACCTGAGAAGATATTTTGAAGAATGTTTTGGTAAGTAAATGATGACAATATTGTCTTTTTAGGTGAACTATCCCATTCCCATCCATCTAAATAGCCTCCATTCAACTGTACATGACTTTTCAATGTATATATTGCTTATGTTCAATGTTCAATCATAAAACATGGCTGCTTTTGAATGGCCTCTAATGGAGAAACCAGTGGGTCAAGGTTCAACTTGTTAACCCCTGTTAGTAAATGCCACAACTGCACCATCTGACCTCAAAAAGCATCTTTCTCCATTGACGGCTCTCTTTTGTTCATCTCCTACATTAGATTGAACAATGCTACACCCTCCAACAGCGTTCAGGACCAGCTCTCCTGTTCGCACCAATGATTGATGGTTAAGATATAGGTGTTTACACAGCGTATAGTCAGCTCTCGGCATGTGTGTAGGTGTGTTGTTTGATGTAGAGGGGCACAGTAACTAACTGCACTGGTTCATGTTCGGTTGAGCCCACACCCTGTGCATGTGTGGGTGTTGTTGGTCGTAGCTTTAGCTGGAGGTGTAGGCGATTATATTCTCTGCACGTTAGACCGTGAGAGAGAGAGAGGGTAGTAGGCCGCCGGCTCAGGGCAGAAATGGCTGCTTGTGGATGACTCATACTCCAGCACTCCGAGTGTTTGTCAAGGAGACTGAATCATACAGTGTGCGAAGAGGAGGCTGGAGCTTTCTCCCTGCTTTCTGGATGCAGACATGCTCGGTCTCCGTCCTTCTGAGCGCGCCCGGGAGACGCTCGCCCCACTGATGCCGTGAGCGCTGCCGCTAGATACGCAGAGATGACGGAGAGCAGCCGGTAAGCCCTGTCCAGGCAGGTTTTTCCGGATTGTTCTGTTGTCAAGTGGCCTTTTGCTCCGCGTTTGTCTGTCAGTGCTGCTGTTTCTTTCCTTGCAGGGTTGTAAAAACACAAGGTGCTGTTTTGAACAGCAAAGGTGGCGGTAGTGAGGTCCATGTGGCGACGGTTCGGTTTCGGTTGTAGTCTGATTCCAAAATGATGCTCAATGCATCTCAATTTTTTAGCAACGGGTGCAAATCTGTGTAAAGATTTAGTATGAAATATGTCTGCGCTGACTGGCTGATAGGAATAGAATAAGCAGCTTTAATAAAATCAGAGGCCGCTTTCACTCTATGTAAATGATATGCCGCATCTGAGACACCTTAAACTTGGTCATTGTTTATGATGTGCATAAGCATGATCAACGTGTGAGTCATGTGGACTGAGTTGTTGTTGGTTTTCTTTATAATGATGTTGTAGCATTTTTGCAGAATTGTACATTGCATGACGCTTGTTTGTACCTGTAATATTTTATCCTAAGCTTTCCAGTGCCCAGAAGTATTAACAATTCATTTAAAATTTCAGGTTGATTTTTTTGTAAATCGATTCAGAATCATTTGAAAGAGAATCGTGATGTGCCTGACTGTGAATCGGTTTTTGTCTCATACACCTAGCTTCAATCATAAATGTTCGATTTATGAATCAGATTAGCATAGGAGATTTTGGCTGTTCAATATCAAATCATTAACCAGTGCATGTGTGATTTTTACCATGGGTAAGGAGTACAGTGCTGGTAAAATCAAGGTAACACATGTCCTTAAAGGGATGGTTCACACAAAAATGCTGAAAAATAAAATTTGTTGTTAATTTACCCACCCTCAAAGACTTTTATTCTTGAGTAGAACAGTAAGATGTTTAGTTGAAAATGTGGTCTTTTGTGATTCATAAAATGCGTGATAGCAGCTACTGGCACTTGAGAGTCAAAAAATATTGTATCAAGGAACACAAAATTAATACCAATGGCTCCTGGCGATATATTGATGTGTTATGAAGCGAAATGATCAGTCTGTGCAAGAAAATTATTTAACATTATTACCTGTAATCCAGAGCCTCAGACAAACAGGGCAGTCAGATGATTTTCTGCAAACTGATTCTTTCGGACAGTTTGTTTCGATTAACTGGCTCAAGTAACTGATTCCCCAGTACGTTAATCATGCAATAATGTAACGAATATGCAATTATGTGATTATAGAATCCTATAATGATGATGTGAAATGCATTTTATGAATCACCAAGGACCATGATTTTAGCTAAAAAATTTTCTTTACTGTTCTACTGAAGAAAAAGTCTCCTACATCTCGGATGGCCTGAGGGTGAGTAAATTAACAGCAACTTTTAATTTTTGGGTGACTATCCCTTTAATTGGGTGACTTATCACTTTTATGGAAACAATATGATAAGAGATACCAACATTCAATAAGTAGTTTTATGAATTTATTAATAGTGTTTAATATAATAAATAAAAATAATTTAGTAGGCTATAGTATTTAATTAAATCAACAATAATAATAATAATGGAAATAAGCTATTCTTCCACCAGGTGCTGTTATTCACCATACACTGTTCAGAGTTAGCCAAAAATGTAGCATGTTTGCACATTAATATAGATGTGCACTCATTGACAATGGTTGACAAAAAGCTGTGTTTATGGTGTTCTGTCTTTAAATGTGCAGTAGATAAATGGTTAAATTCCAGCAGGCCTTTGTGATAGCCAGAATCAAACACACAAATTGTGTAACTGGAGCATAATGATTTCTTTAATTTATTTTACTTGTTTTAACTACTTCATTGTTATAAGAAGAGAAGGAAGCAGTGATCTTAACATTCTCAGTGGTACAAGCTTAATGGAGGGCTAGTACCCTCCATCATGTTCAATTGTGTGTTTTGAATAAATAATAATAATAGTAATAATTAGCCTAATATTTGCTATTTTGATTGAAATTATTTGGGAGTAATGTTTCCAGCATGTCATGACGATAGGACCCTATATTTGTCCGCACAAGAGAAGATTGCAGATTGAATTAATTTGGAGCCATGCTGTCATAATTCTCTGAGTCGTCCATTGTTAATCTCATTGAGACTGGGAAGAGGTGGCGACATATCATTTAAAGCCTTGAGAACATGGACAATTCCACATTGTGCGGAAACCATTGTGCTCTATTGTAATGCCGGTGCCCCCTGATGATAATCAAATAGACTAAACTATGGTGAGACATCTGTCTATCCGTCACTCTCTCCTTACTTCACCCCAGTTCCTCCATGGCCTGCCAACCTGCACGTACACCAAAATACCCATTCAGTGATTCTGCTGAAAGTTTTGTCGTTGTTACTTCTGTAAACTGGAACTTGTATGCCTTTATCTTTGAGGAAACCCTGAGTGGGTTTTCTGCTGGCTCTCAGAGAGCACCTAAAGAGTCCCAGTGGTTCTCTATGACCTTTTAATATGGCTAGTTTGGAAATACATTATGTTGTTTTGTGTCAAGGTCATTTATGGTTTGTACTTTTCTCACTTCCATTTTAAGGTGAAGTGTGTAATTTCTGTGGCACCTTCTCAAACTTTATTTGAAGTGCCTGACTGGACTGACCGTAATACAAGTGAGTTTGGGGAAAGTCTAACTGTTTATTGAATAAATGGAGAATGTGTCATTGTTTGGAAACCACAGGGAATCTTCTAAAATCTCCTTGTGAGGTTAAATAAAATCAATGTAAGAAAATGTGTTATATTAAATGTTCATTTAAAGTGTTGGTTCACTCCATAATTAAAATTCTGTCATCATTTGCTCACCCTCATGTTGTTCCAAACCTGCGTAAATGTGTTTCTTTAGAGGAACGCTGAACGCTCATTTCCATACAGTGACCAGTGGCTGTCAAGCACCTTGAAAGTATCATAAAAGTGGTCCATCTATAATCTAAGTTTTAAGAAGTCATATAATAGTTTCATTTGAGAAACAGACTGAAATTCAAAGAGTTAGTTCACTTAAAATGTAACATTCTGTCATCATTTACTCATGTCAACACATTTTTGAAACACAAATGAAGATCTTTTTAATGAAATGAGATTTCTGTCCCTCCACTGAAAGTCTATGCAATCAAAAGTTTGATGCTTCATAAAGTTCATAAAAAACATTATCCATATGAATCAAGCAGTTAATCTAGTCTTCTGAAGGGACATGATCTCTTTATATGATAAACACCTTTAATGTAGGTTTTTATTCAAATGTAAACATTGATCAATGCAAGTTTTGGTTGCATGGACTTTCAGTGGAGAGACAGAAATCTCTCAGGTTTCATTAAACATATTTGCATCAAAGATGAATGAAAGTCTTAATTGAAACAACTTGAGGGCAAGTAATTTGACATAATTTCAATTTTTGAGTGAACCGACTATTTAGACATTTTTAACTGAAAATATGTGAAAACAGGGGAGTTAGATTTGCCCTAAATAGGGTCTAACAATGCAAATAATGTGCATCAGTGAAATTGTTGGACCAGAATTGAAACATTACCTTTATTTAGCCATGCTACCTTCAGAGGTTTGCCACACATTTTCACTCCCAAAGAAGAGACTTTATTGTTATTAGTAAATACAAGTCAGTCACTTGTTGTCATGGTTGAGTGCACAATGAAGAAGTAGATGGGGGTTGTTTCTTTTCTTTTTTATTTCCATTATGATTCCTTCTAAAAGGCGTAACAATTGAATGAACACGTGTGACACAGTTGAATGGAGATGCAACAAGGAAGATGATTGTGCTCAGGTTGATGGAGTGTCACCTGTGTGGGTTCTTGGCCGCTTACGGCGGGGTGTGACGCTGGCCTGACTCCCACTGTGGCACAGATGGGAGAGAGGCCGCACTGAGACACCTTCCAGCCTGGGATGGCAGCGAGAAGAGGGAGTCGTGGCTTTCGCCGCCTTCGTACATTCTGTTTTGTGTGTGTGTGTGTTTGTATATGTGTGTATGCACACACTTCACATTGTGTCTGTTAAATGCCTGTAATTCTATGACCCTATTTTTTCCCCCGAGAAACCAGATGGTAGATGTCCCAGCATGCTAAAGAGACATGCTAAATATTCTCAGTTATTTACTTGGAAAAGATGACCAGCTAACGATCATATCAGTGGTAAAAGCAACTGCATAACATGAATGGAGTGACATTTGTGGATGTGTTTGAATCATGTGGGTTATATTTTGTATTTCCTCGACCATGAAAATGTCAGGGAGTTTTTAATAGTGACTGTTTTTTTGTAGTTTAGTTTGTTTATTTGACTATTTGCTCTTTGGAAGTACTTGTGTAGACAAAAACCAGTCTGATTACATAATTCATCCAAAATGAAAATAAAATTCTGTTATCATTTACTCACCCTCATGTTGTTCCAAACCCAACCCAGGCTCTGTGGAAAAACGTGCCTGTGGCCGCATTTCTGCAAAATGATATGATGCTTCTTGCATGTTCTGCGACACTTTCAAAGTGAAATGTGTAGTGAGTTGTGCTAAAAGCATATTCAGTTTTATATGAAACGGATGAGTATGAATCTGTCAGCATTTTATTACATTGTTGTATGTACCGTGGCAGTTCAGCAAAGAAATGTCCATTGAGTGGCGCTAAAAGGGTAATTGCATTTGAAAATAATGGACCAGCTACTCCAAATCTAACCGATAGTGTTCACAAAAGCAAATGTGAGATAAAAACACAACTATGCCATTTTACCTTGCTTCTACGAGTCTTTGAGCTCTTATTTCATGGGACTATTGCAGTGCTGTACCAGGTGAGCTACAGAGCAAGTTCACTTCATACATATAGACCTGCTGATGTGATGCAAACGTCAAAATGTATTAGTGTACAAATCATACAACCTGAGGTCACAACATTATTGTGGAACTGAGCAAAAATATGTCTTTATTAATCAATAATCTGCCCTTATATTAATATGTGTGAAAAGGAATAAAAGTTGTAGGTGTTTTACTGCCACTAGTTTTATTTTAACTGGAAACTGCAGTGAATTGGAATTGGAAGTTGTTCAAACTGGTATGCTGTTATTTTTCTGTGGAAAACAAAATAAGTAGTTTTGAATCTTCACGCTAATATTTTCTATTGGATGACACTCAGAGTGACCATGTCTGTCAATCTCCAAGAAAGACGTAAAACACTTCTGAAGCCATACAGAAACTTTGTGTGAGGAACAGACTGAAAGTTTTGTTTTACATTTTATTCTAAAATTTGGAAATCTGCCTCTATAGAAAGATTTTTAAAAATCCTTACAGTGATCATGAACGACTGGAAAGGTCATGGAAATCCATTGCTCAAACGGCACAGGAATATTTAGTTGTTCTCAGATTTTGTTCAGTATATTGTAGCATGATTTTGATGTCTCTGTCTGCATCAAATATCAGAAAGAATATGTAATGCAAAGAATTCTGAAATATGTTGATGATTTAAAATGCCAAATATGTGAGTAAAAAAAGCAAGTCTCCTGTTTTAAATGTCTAGTTTCCTTGGAAGGACAAAGGAGATAAACAACAGGAAGCAACAATGACATCAAACAGGAAGGAAACAGCCGTCTCTAATTTTAATCACACGTTTCCTCATTACATTCACTGACTATAATAAGAGTGTGTTAGAAATGAAAGAGAAAATTTCAGTATCTTTTTGCATAAAATGTTCAGACTGACAATCAGTCCTATTTGCACTTACGTTTCTAATATATATCTCACCCTGTTGTGCCCTCCAGAGTGTAAAGGGGTGCGATCTTTTAAACTGTACGAGGGAAAATGAGGAAAAAAGGGCTGTTTTTTTTTTTGTAAATTTCCACATCACAGATGGATAGAATGACTCACTCTCTCACACACACAGACATAAACACTCACACATACTTCAGTGACATTTTCACTCGCCTTTCTGCGTTTAACATCCAGGTTTTATCATGCGTCCTCTTTTAGATCTGTCGTGAGAGAGCTTATCGGTAATATTAGCAATGCTTTTAATCAATATATATTATGCACCAGTCGAGTAACTGACTGATATTGGACATTTTGGCATAACAGACATGATAGTTTTCCTTTATGTTTGCTCTAAAACCACCAGCCCTGTAAATGATTAATAATCATTTGTTTTCGGGTTTTAATTATTTATTGGTTTATTGTTTTTTTTTCTGGTTTTAATTATTTGTTGGTTTTAATTATTTATTGCATAATATCATGAAATATTGTGCAAAAGGTAGAATTTAGTATTATCTTTTTATTTATTTTTATTTATTTATTTTTATTTTTTATTTTTTGCTATTCATTTCTAGGTCTAATTTCACCCACATAATTATATAAATTATATGTTGCCTAAAATAATTATTTTTTATTTTTTTAGGACCATTATTATTATTGTCAGTTAAGCCCCCCAATAAAATAACTAATATATATTATAATTATATATATATATATATATATATATATATATATATATATATATATATATATATATATATATATATTTTTTTTTTTTTTTTTTTTTAAATTTAAATGAGAATTACATTATTACTTTACTTTACTTTACTTTTAGTCATTTAGCAGATGCTTTTATCCAAAGTGACTTACAAATGAGGACAACAGAAACAATCAATTGTAGTATTAAAACAACAAAAACTGATCCAAAACTGAAAGCTAAAACTTTATAAATAGTATATATACACACACATAAAAAAAAAAAAAAAATTAAATAAAAATGAGAAATGCATATGACAAAATTTCTAAACTTAACATTTAAATGAAAACAAAATAAAGCTACAAACAATTCAAAATATTAAGAGAACAAAAGGTATAAGAGTGTAATAATGATTCTAACATAAAACTAAGCCAAACACAACAACGTGTATGTACACACACACACACACAGACATATATGCACACACACACAGACACACATATCCATAAATTCAATATTATTTAATTTCCATGTAGTTTGTTGAAGTACTAAAATAACTCAAATTAAATAAAACTAAAACTTAATAAATAACTTATACAGACATAATAGAAAAAAACTAATAAAATGACAAACATTACTACAACTGTAACTAAAATTAAAATAGATAACATATACAAATCAAACTACATTAGTTTAACAGTAATCCTAAAAAAATAACTGTGCCAAACATACAAGTAAGAAATGGTTATAAAAACTGAAAGAGAAGTGAAACAAGTAATAGGAAAGAGAATAAATGAAAAGCTTTACTTATCCCTTGCCGGTGTCCCTGTCCGGTGGAGTCGCACGGTAGAGTCGATGGTCTTTACACACTTCGGTCTTCACAGGACGAGGGCTGCCGCGACTGCTGCCGCGGTATAATAACCTTTTTTATACCCATCTAACAAATCACTTAATTGAATTCAGCTGGACACACTTTCCTGTTAATCACAATAAATGGCCACGCAAGCGCAGACACTAACAAGGTACGTACGAGACCAAACGCGATTTCTGCACGTCTCCACTCAGTAAACAAAACAAGCGTTTCCTAGCAACGGCAACTGCGCTAAACACTAATGACACAAGTAAATACACTTATGAGCTACTTTTAACTTCCGCTGATAGACTGCTTCTCTCAAAGACTATTTCTTACACTGTCTTCTGCTGGCGCTTGAACACACTTTCCTGTTAATCACAATAAATGGCCACGCAAGCGCAGACACTAACAAGGTACGTACGAGACCAAACGCGATTTCAGCACGTCTCATTTACATATATTACCAACACTGTAACAATACAAAGCTGGTTGAAAATTTGCAAACGTACTATATTTATTATAACCATGATTATATAGAAATACTTACCAATTAAAAAAATATTTTTTTTTTTGCTTTACAACAATAAGGAAAAATGTGTTTAATTGTCATTAAAAAAAATCTTAATTTGATATATATGATATATCAGTGTTAATACT
Source organism: Spinibarbus caldwelli (assembly GCA_039654775.1). Taxonomy (NCBI): domain Eukaryota; kingdom Metazoa; phylum Chordata; class Actinopteri; order Cypriniformes; family Cyprinidae; genus Spinibarbus; species Spinibarbus caldwelli. The sequence continues at coordinate 27,479,627 of CM077242.1, forward strand.
GTAACTAAATCTAAAAATATAAAATAAAATAAAATATGGATTAGATGAAAAATCTAAACTAAAATTTAGATGAAAATGAAAATATAAAATTTAATGAAAGCTGAAAATATAAGAATAGAAGTTTCATTTAAAAATCTTATTTAAAATATTTATTTAAATATTAAATACTATAATAGTATTTAAATAATACTAAAATAATGCTGTTATATTATACATACGTTTTTATTATGGTTTTGAGGTGAAATATGACCTTGACAAGTTCTTGAAAGATTAAAAATCTATATCATATCCGCACCCTGTGAGCTTTGAAATCTCCATGTCTCTGTTCAGGTATAGTTTGAGACCTTTTGGTCCCCAGCACCCCAGACACCCGACGGGAGATGAAGGACGTGTGGTGTGAATCGTACCGACAGCTGCAGCTTAGAGAGGAATCACCAGCCCTCTGCTTGTTCAATTATGAAAAACACCTAGTTTTATTAGGAGTTACATTTGATTTGATTTTAATTAGCCGCTGATATTGAATGACTCTGGCATAGAGACAATCCCCTGGCCTGGCTCTCTTAGTGTAAGTACATTAGACGGTGCTGCTCCCACAGGACTTCCTCCCTCATTAATTCTAATCCCACAGACAGCATTTCTCTATTTCTTTCCACTAGAGGAGCCACATCTACGTAGGCCCTGGGCCAGTCACTGTGTATAATAATTACAAATGGATGATGGTAATACCCGCTCATATGGCTGCTGCGGTCTATGCCATGGCTCTGTGTTTTGTAGATCATGTCGTATTCTCTTTCATTAGACAGAATCTGCTTGCTTGGATTGGTCTAGGCGCTTTCCAAAGCATCCCAGAGGAGCGTTTTATTGCTTAAAGGTTGCTCTAATTTCAGGATGCTTCATTTAAATATTAGCTTTTTCTTAGACTCAGTCATAAAAGTCATAAAAATAGAAACAAATGATTTAATTAGTTGTCTTACAGTTAGAGTATTTTAAGTTTTAACTAATCTAAAATATATTTTTTTAAGTTTACTCTATGTAAGTATATTAAAGTCAGTGTTCTAGTATAGTATACTTTTAAGTATTCCAATACTTATTGTGACTAAACTGACCCACATTTTGGTTCATAAAATATACTTTTAAGTGTACTTTAAGTGTAACAATGATAGACTTTGAGTACACAACTACTTTACGTCTAAGTTTTCTAACTATGATTTAATACAAGTGATCTCATACTTGTTTACTTAGACTGTGGTAGAATTGTAAGTAAAATCAGTCAAATGTTTATCGGTTTCTGTGTAGGTTAATAGAGCTGTGTGCAAAAAAAGATCCAATTCAGTTCCACCCATGTACTATTTACTCTAAACTTGTTTTTATAAATTTTAACATGTAAGTTTATCAGATAGATTGTAAAACGTGCTGCCTAAAAGAAGCCAAAAAAAGTAATTAAACAGTTTCTCTATCAGCACAACTACAAGCCAGGTATACTTAGAATACTAGATTATTCTTTTCTTAAAGGGATAGTTCACCCAAAAATGAAAAGTCATCATTTACTCACCCTCTTGTTCCAAACCTGCATGAATTTCTTCAGTTGAACACATATATTGAAAAATGTTGGTAACCAAATAGTTGACGGTAGCCATTGACTTCCATTGTATTTTTTCTAAACTAGTCGGTGGGTACCAACAACTGTTTGGTTACCAACATTCTTCAATATATATTCTTTCACATTCAGAAGAAAGAAACTCATACAGGATTGGCACATCTTGAAGGTAAATAAGATGACTTAGATGAACTATCCCTTTAAATATCTCAATTAAGATTAAGTACAAGTATAGGCCAAATATTCTTCTTTTCTGTATACATGTCAGTATAACTAAGCCAAGTATAATATTGTTAAGCATATCTCTGATAAAGACATAACAAAAAAAAAAGTAGTACACAGTCTTATTTTTAGTTTAAAATATGTATACTAATAATACAATTGAATAAACCTCTTTTTTGTGAATGTAGAGTTATAATAAAATGGATGTGGAAGCATTTCGCAGATCATTTGGTCTGTGAAGAACTGAATAAAAAATGTTTGATTTTATACTGAAAACTTGGACTTTTTTTGCAGACAAATTTCCTTCGAGGCAAGTCAGTTTACTTGGCGACCATCGTGGCCACAGTTTTATTTTTTTTTGTCTATCCCATAGTCTTGCTGTAGCTCCTGTCTATTTGAATGGGAAACTCTCCTAAATTATTGGCTAAGTCTGTTTTTCAAAAACATGGCAAATCATTATATGATAAAAAAAAAAAAAAAATGTGTAAGTTTGCTTCCAAATAATGTGCATGCGGAATGCTGCATTTCCTGATTGGCTCTTTTATCTGATAGGCCTTTACTATATTGAGTGTTGTGGTTTCTCCCAGTCGAATCTGTCTGAGCAGTTTGAGACATTGTTGAGATCTCTTCTGAAATCCTAGAGGAGACATGTCTGAGAGCCAAGAAGTTTTCATTTGCTCTACATCTCACTGCTGTCCCGTGGGAAACATTTGAGATCTTAATAAGTGACTTTTCTTTCCTACTGGTTATTTGTGAGTCAGAAGTTTGAGGGCTTAATGTAGAGTGTGAGCGTTCACACGTACACGAGGCCCTTTCCTTCCTCTGGCTCAGGCTATTGATTTCGTTGCTCTCTGGTCTTGAGACGTGCCCTCACCTCCTCGCTCGTTCGCTCTCCTTCTCTGGTTAATTATCGAACACGGCAGCTCAGTTTACCATATATGGCTGACTGCTGGCTTTCACTGCATTACAGAGGAAGAACGGTTGAGTTCGTTTGAAAGTAAACCTGGCTTGAGCTCTGGACTAGTCTGAGTGCAGATGCCTCTAGGGATGACTTTTTTTAAATTGATTTTAATTTTGCTTTCTTGTCCTCTGGCCATGTATAACACTGAATATTGTGAGTTTCTTATTGACAGGCCGTCTTGTTTGGCCTGAGGTGTTGATGCTTGATTTCCTCATTGCTATGTCTGACATCACTGTGTAAAGCTGCAGATGAATGGAAAATACACAGCTGGATTTAGAGTACAGCTGGCCAGTGTGACTAAAATATGATATTCTATTTATTGAAATAAGATGTATTTCAGTAATTAAATGAAAAAAAAAAGTTTATTTATTTATTACACTACCATTCAAACGTTTAGGGTCAGACAGTTTTTTGCTTACTTTTGAAAGAAATTAATACTTTTTTTTCAGCAAGAAAGCATTAAATTGATCAAAAGTAAAACAATTCATAATGTTGCAAAATATTTCTGTTTTAAACAAATGCTGTTCTTTTGAACTTTCAATTTCTCAAAGAAACCAGATAAATAAGTAACTCCACAAAATTATCAAGTGTCCCCAGTATTTTCAACATTGATAATAATAATAAATGTTTCTTGAGCATCAAGTCAGCATATTCGAATGACTTCTGAAGGATCATGTGACACTGAAGACCGGAGTAATGATGCTGTAAATTCAGCTTTGACTTCACAGGAATAAATTACATTTTTAAATTATTTTAAAAGAGAAAACAGTTATTTTAAATTATAAAAATATTTCATTATAAGAAATAAAATACAGTAAAACACCTAGCTAAAATTAATCGAGGCATGTTTTGAGGACAGTTTTTCATTTGTTAATAAGTAAGAATATTTAATCCAACATAAAAGTTCATAAAGACAGTATTTTACAAATTGTGTACTACTTTACTATTTATCTGCTACTGAAATTTAAATCAGAGACAATATTAAAAGGGTAGTTCACCCAAAAATGAAAATTCTGTTATTATTTACTCACCTTCCGCTTGTATGAGTTTCTTTCTTTTGTTGAACACAAAAGAAGATATTCTGAAGAATGTTGGTTTGCAAACAGTTGCTGGTAGCCATTGACTTTCATAGTATTTTTTCCATACTATGGAAGTCAATGGCTTCCGCCAATGCTTACCAACATTCTTCAAAATGTCTTATTTTGTGTTCAACAGCTGAAAGAAATTCATGTTTGCAATAACTTGAGGGTGAATAAATGATCACAGAATTTAAATTTTTGGGTGAACTACCCCTTTAAAAGAGAAAAACATTTTAAAACTAGTCTTTATGGTAATAAATAGCATTAAAATGTTCGTGATTGTGTATTGTTTTATCACCAGCAAAATTGTTGCAGATACATGTTAGAAATATGGCCCACCCCTAATTTGGATTATGTCCCTCTCATGTGTCTTTCAAAAATTAAACTTCCTCTCTCTCTCTCTCTCTCTCTCTCTCTCTCTCTCTCTCTCTCTCTCTCTCTCTCTATCTCAGTGACAGTTACATTGTGCGCGTCAAAGCGGTGGTCATGACCCGAGATGACTCGAGTGGGGGATGGCTGGCACAGGAAGGTGGGGGCCTCAGCAGGGTGGGCGTCTGTAAGGTGATGCCTGCTGAGCTGACCGGCCGCAGCGACTTCCTCATCCACGGCGAGCGCCTCAAAGACAAGCAGGTGTGGCACGAATATTCACAATCTTCCTCCCCAGGGGCTTTTAGGAAATCAAGCTGATTTACAACCCGGGGAGATTTGCATGCTGGGTTCTTTTCCAAGACAAATCTGGTTACAAATCCATTTGTTATGTGATTTGCAAGACTTTTCTCAGGCAGTGACCTCTAGCAGAGCAGAGCAGTGGCAGGCTGTGGGCTCGTCTGTGATATGTCTCACTTGTTTTGGCTGGCAGGTGATTTTGGAATGTTTCGTGAGGAAAGATCTGATCTACACCAAGGCCACGCCCACTTTTCACCACTGGAAGGTCGACAACAAAAAATGCGGCCTGACGTTCCAGAGCCCCGCCGATGCCCGTGCCTTTGACAGAGGTGTGCGGAAAGCCTTGGAGGACATAACGGAGGGTGAGAACATTTAAAGCAAAAAAAACATGTATTCAGGCTTAAAAGTGCAATAGATATTTTTATATAATATAAATTAATTAATTATAAAATTCTGCACACTAAAATAAGATGAAGACTCCAGTCATATAAGTGGGGTCTCCCCTCATGGTGGCTGCTATCTTGAGATCACATGACCTGCTGACTAACTACTTACTTAATTTCGCTCTTATTATTTGTAGGGTTGGGTATCGAGAACTGCTTCTACTTTAGAACTGGTTCCAAAATTCCAAGAACCGTGGATTTGATAAGACACACACATTTTGACTCCGCTTATCAATTTGTGTGTGCACTTTAATATGATTTTAAACCATTCAAGTGCAAGAAGACACAAAACAGTTTTTTAAATAATAACCTGCACAGATAAAAGCTGTCTCTCAGATAGTGCGCAAACACTGTTTTTTTTTTTGCGTCTTTTTCACTTAAACTGACAAATACACACAAAATTATGTCAAAATATCCTTGTGAACAGAGAACTTTGTTTTAAGTTGATATAAACAGTTTAGAAAAAACGCACATGTAACAGTATATTGGCTCTGTGCATTAGGTCTTAAAGTGACAGCAGCCTAATAACCGCTACTGTCTGTCATTAATGTTAATCAAAGAACAAAAGAAAAATAAATATCTCACTGATCTTGACTGGAAAACGTAATAAGGGTTAATCTATATTTTATTTGTAAAAAGAAAACTATGTAGTGTTATTTTACATTTGATTTCACATTCTTTTCCTGAATTTTGTTTAGTTGTATTTATTTGTGTAATTGCTAATTTGTTTATTTGTTTTTATTTTATTACTGACTGTTTACATGTCTTTAATAATGTTTGAAATCTATATTAGTTAGTCTAGCTTATTTTTGCTGTTATGTTTTTGTTAAAACCATCGGCAAAATTTCTTGTGTAAGTGTTCTTTAGGCTGCTGGTTTTTGTTTTGTAGGCTGTTATGTTTGATATCTAAATGTTTGATTTCATTTTTTTTAATACCTTATTGGAATCGAAACTGTGAATCAATAAAATTCGGTTCCCAGCTCTAGTTATTAGACACTTTTGTTTGTGGAATAAATTAATCGTAATAAGTACAATTTGTATGTCCACAATTGCTCAGTAACCGAAAAGGTGTATACGTGATGCTGCATCCACACCAGTAGGTCAGTATAAAGTCTAAGAACACTGTTGTATTAGCTAGAAAAACAACAAAATAACATTACTTGTCCAGCACAACAGAATAAAAATATTTAAAGCAAACAGGCATGTTTACAACAGCATACCACCAAACTACATTTACTATTTCAGAAGCACTGTGTTTTTTAGAATAGCAAATGCAAATACGTATTTCATAGTCTTAAATGTGCTGCAGGACTGTAATTGAAGTATAAGCACCTATGTGAAGGGTAGAGAGGACGTATGTTGGTAATGTGTTGCCAGTGATGCACTCTAGGACATCTGGATAGAGTTGCGTTTCATCCATCAATCAATCTTTCACTGTCACTGTCTCTTTGTCAGTTTCTTTCTCCAACCTCAAATACCACCATTAACTGACAGGATGTGTAAAGGTCTGTCAGCTCATGTCTCCTGTTTGTGTGTTTTATTTTAGGTTCCACAACTTCCTCTTCAACACTCCAGAATGAGGCTGAACTTGGGGACGATGATGTGTTCACAGTAAGAGCCTTTGTTTTATTACCATTATTTAATGCATCATTATTTTATCAACCGTTGACACATACTTTCCAACATACAAGTGAACGAATCCCATAAAAAACAAACAAACAACAAAAATTCCCACAGCACGTGAAAATTAATCGAAAACATTTATTATATTTTTATTTTTTTAAATTACATTTGATTTTGTCCCTCATATTTTTATTATCATAATGTGTCCAAACATTTTTTTAAAATTCCCATTATTCTATTTAGGTTTTCATTTTAATAATACAACAGTTTTACTGTTTTACCATAATATATTGATTGATTGATTGATTGAACATATATTAAAGGGAATGCAACAGATACAAATATAATGGGTAAATAGTTCAACAATAAATATAATTTAAGTAACATTTTAAATATATAAATAAATTTAAATAAATATATTCAAATACAATTGAAAACACATTTGAAATATAAAAACAAATTAATATAGTACATTTATTTTCACAATTACAGTAATGAGAATATTTGAATAAGATTTGAGGACAAAGTTATTAAATTAAAAAAAAAAAAAGTCCTAAAATGTGCTTACATTTTTCAGCTAAATATAATTTCTTATTTCTTTCTTTTGAGTAAAATATTATGGTGCCTTGCACATGACATGCAGAGGAAAACAATAAATATATTAATTTGTGGCTACGTGTTTTTATTATTATTATTACTTTTTTATTTGTTCCTTTGTTTTAGTTATATCATGGCCACATTATACTAATTTGTTCCCTCATATTAGTTTAGTTTAATTTAAAATTTAACTAGATTGAGGGAAAAATTTGTACAACTAGGCCACGATTTGACAACTGTACACACTGAAAGAAAAATTGGTGTAGAAACAATTTAATTTAGAAATTGTTAGTGAATTTCTAAAGCAATCACAAAGAAATGACAAGTAACACATTGAATTAAATGTCTGAAGTAATGCGTTGTTGGAATGAATATGGCCACGATATCTTGTTTTTTTCACCTTATGACCCAGACATGTTCTTGACGTTTCATGATTTTCGCCCAAACATATGGGGTGTGTGTGTAGTTTGGCGCTATATGGGCACGTACATTTTGAAAGCAATATTTAGTAACTTCCTCTTCCCTTCAGCTTTCATGTCTGCGGGTTTGGTTTGAGTGTGTGCGAAGCGTCCCAGAAAAGGCAGAGTCCTTGTGATATTTTTCCCCCGCCGAGGCTGCCGTGGAAGAGACGGGCCTTTGTTTTTTGAAGATGGTGGATACGATAGCAGCGCAGGCAGCTTTCCTGTGGTGCTTTCAGAGCAGGCTGTGCCGATGCTTGGCTTTTGCCCACTTACTGTCCTTTTGTCACAGTCACAGGAGACCAGGAGCAGCAGGCGGGGTCAGGAGATGACTTCCTGCTCTCCCCAGTAAAACTATCATTAGCAGCTGCTTCCTAGCTAACTGCCATCCTGATTTACTGCCGCCCAGGGTGGAAGGAGGGGGGCACGCACAGGGGAAGCCTCATGGCTCCTCTTTCACTCGCTGTCTGTCTCGCTTTCAGGCCAAAAGGGTAGACTGCTAAGCCAAAGACCCTGAGCTTGAAAGGAAACTTAATCCAACGCTTCTTTCCATCCTGGAATTTATGCTCTTCTCGTGCTGTTGGGTGCGTCCCTGCGTTCGGAAAACAGAACGAGATTTACTGCCGAGCCATTTCTTTTTAAAACTTACCTGTTTTGCGGGGCACACGCACGTTGTGAAGCGAGTGGACACGCACTTTCACGTAAGGTCATTGGCACAGAGTTGTTGGGACGGGGGCTGGTGTTGATGATGACCTTTCCATATATTGCCTTGTGAGGCAAGTGGCTGCAGACAGCAGAAATGCGGGTCTGGATTTACAGCTCGGGGCGATTATGTCGAGGGGAGTTGTTCCTCTGCTGGGATGTGCATTCCTCCTGATGGTTCCTCGTGAGCTAACCTATACTTAACCTCAGCTCGTTTTAGCTCATTCAGATCAGGGAAAGGACTTGCTCTGCGTCTCTGAACGCTGGGCATTTAGCAGGGTGTGTCGCTTTGAGACGCCTGGTTTTGGGATGCTTGTCCTCACACAACACCTCAGTCTAGAACTGATCAGAAAGCTCATTTTCACGTCTTTTCCAGTCATTTCAACCAAACCGCCAAAGTAACCAAGCAGATTCAAAACTTTTAAAGAAGTAATTTAGAGGGATTTTTTAATCATGAAAGTAAAAATATACAATTTTTATGCTCCAATGCACACACATAGATTTGCACCAATACATATATATATATATATATATATATAATACACATTATTACATTTATAATGCAGAATTAAATATAAATTATTGCTGTATTGATTCATTTTATTTTTACCAGAAAAAAAAATAAATAAATAGAAATAGAGATAATGTGGGGAAAAAAGAATACACCTCATGGTTTTATATAAATTATTTTTAAACACATGATTTCTATATTTATTTATTTTATTGTACGTGCATGAGAAAGCCAACATACTGGTGTTATATTTAAAGTTGTATCTAAAGGAAGAATATTTTATTATTTTTAATTTTATGCACCAATGTAACTATACACACATATACAATACAGTATTACATTTATAATACAGCATCAAATGTCATAGAAATGATTGCAGTATTGATTCATTGTATTTCACCAAAAGAAAAGAACTGAAAATGAACAAAAGAATGAAAGAAAAAAAGGAATGTGAAAACTGGATGTATTAAACAGTATTAGACAGAATACTTTTTAAACGCATTACTTTTCTATTTATTTATTGTATTATGTGTGCTTGAGAAAGCAAGTTTCTGATATATTTTTCTAGCTGATCCCAGAAGCAGAACTTAGTAAATTAGAGAATTGAAAAAAAAAAAGTTTCTTCTCTGAATTTACTAAAGGAAGAATATTTAATTATTTTTATACACCAATGTAACTATATTAACTGTTATTTCACCAAAAGAAAAGAAAATGAACAAAAGAATGAAAGAAAAAAGGTGAATATTGGAATACTTTCAGAATACTTTCCAGAAGTTTTTTTTTTTTTTTTTTTTTTTTTTTTTTACATCATCATGATTTTGTATGAATTATTATTTGTAAACACATTACTTTTCTATTTATCTATTGTATTATATATGCTTGAATTTTCTTTTGAGACTAAAATTTCAAATTTTTATTTATTTTTTTTTCCAACTGATCCCACTTTCAGAAGCGGAATTCCAAAGATGCCAAAATTGATGGACTGTGTAAGAGTAGTGAGCACTAAGTGATTCACGAGCTCCAGAAGTCATAATGCTGACATAAACCCATCACAGCATCACCCTACACCATGATACAAGCAGCACTCCCTGATGATGCTCAAAAATGTCAAAATGGCTATGATGAGTCATCAGTTATGAAGAGCAATGAGTTTTGTTTGGGATTTTTCCGGCAATCTTGGGTGTACTCATCATTTTACACACAGAATGGAACTGGTCAAATCAGCAAGAAAGAATGATGATGACCAAGGTAGGTTCTGATGGACCGCTAATCTGAATAGTCATCATAATGTTATATATATATATATATATATATATATATATATATATATTAAATGACCAAAACACACAACAAAATACATTTAAAATGAAAATTTAAATAATTGACTTTCTTTCTTCTGTGGAGCACAAAAGGAAATAATTAATGTCCAAACCACTAAGACAGTCTTGTCAAGCAAGTTTGTCATGACAATATTTTTAGTGAACAAATCTTTTCATAAAGATATAGTATGACTTATAACTTGTTGTTACATGTGCTGAATTCATTTTTAGTTTAGAGTTATTTGAGCTGTTCGTATAAATGCCTTTGTTTCAGGTGTGTCTGACTTCCAGAATGCAAGAATAGACGCTTTACTGTACTGTAGAGTAAGATAGAGTTCCAGACTATTTTGGTTGTGTGTGTGTGTGTTGGGGGAAATATATAAATGACAAAAAACAACTTCCTGTGCAGCAGTCAGGCAGGATAAGGCTTTGCTGTATAGAGAGCTCCCAGCCAGGGCCCTGGAGGATGCTCAGAGGAAGTGGGATGTGGAAGACTAACAGTTCTGGGAAGAGGAAAAAAAATAAGGTGGAAAGAATCAATGCTCCTTTATGCAAGAGGTAGAGAAGCTTTATTCTGTTATCCTCTCTGGTCCTTAGCAGCACTGGGCATCTGTGTGTGGAGTATGTGTACGCAAAGGCTCGCAGCTCTAATCACAGCAATGGAAAAGGGACCGGTGCCCTTCCACCCTCCGGGCCGCCTGCCTCAGACTCAAGGTGGCTAATTACAAGCAATTTGACTTGGAGCTCAATTAGTTCCAGCACATTTTTCACTCCCTGGATTGTCTTATTGAAGAATTATAGCTGAAACACCATAAAAACCTTGTTGTCAGTGGTTTGGAGCACTATAGAGAATATAAAAACCCTTTCCAGATAGCATCGGTCATGCACGTAGCTGAGCACATGCTTACTGTATAGCCAGGCGTTTGGGGCGATCAAATCTGATTGCTTGCAGTTGACCTGAGCAGTAGGAAAGCTTTTGATGGACAGCAAATCCTCAGACCTAAAATGCTAACTGCTAACCTGTAAAGCATGCAGCCCTCAAGACACGTTCCTCTGGCTATCTGAAGACCTTAAAGCTCTCCATTTGCTCATGCCATAGTTCACTGTTTCAAACTCCTTTAAACTATTTGGCCGGATTTTGTTCAACATGATGTCACACCAGTTTGTGCTTCAACTTCTTGATAAAATCTGGTTGCATCACGCACATAAAGAGAATCTTTACAGATTGTCATCTCTCAAAACTCTCAAAAAATTGTGGCTTATCACACACTACAAGATATTAAGATTATCATGCCAGAAGGAGCACCTCATGTGATCTCTGCTCTTCAGTGGAAACTGGAGGTGAGATTTATATGCCAATTTTAATATCTGTTAACCGTAGTATGCTAGCTAACATTAGATTCAAGCGCAAAAATGTTTACCGTTGATTAGCAACACCATCAGCATGTTAGCTTAAAACTGAAGCGATTTCTCCCAAGCTCTTCTCTTTGTCCATACAGTTGTGGTACGTACGTTATTTAGGCAGTCGTGTTGTTGTCATACTTCCACAAGCCATTCCTCCATCTCCATTATCCAACAGACCTGTACGGTAGCTTGTTTTGTGGTTGCTGTTTCAAAACTTCACTCATTCAACTCTGTCTCCTTATAGACTTGTCTCTCATTGGCTACTGTGAAAGTACTGATGTAATCAGAATCGTAATCATTCTGATTTAAAATCCTCCTGATTAGCTCTCAGACACATTGGGGCCACCCTGATAATGTTTGATATTATCGGAGTGGCCCCAATGTGTCTGAGAGCTGATCGGGAGACTTTAGATTCAATCTGAAAATTGGCCAAACATCGGAACCAACCAAGGTCCTGGACAAGATGTTTTCTCAGATTGTCGAGAGGAGTAATTCGGGGATAAATCGGTCCAAAACTCCTGTAGTCTGAGCCCGGCGTTAGCATACAGTCGAACACATAGCCTTTCAAAGTGTACTCCATGTGATAGCATGCAAAGAAATAAACTTAATGCACAGAAGAAATTCATTCATGCAAAGACTGAAGTATATGGTGGACTTAAAAGTCAAGCAATAGGTGAAAAAATACCCTTTCACTTACATTAAAGAAGGGACTCGAGGCCTCTAGAGGCCAGAATATCTTTGACTCTTGGAGTTGGGCACCTAGAAAACCCTACAACCACATAGCATCATGCTAAAAACACTCAGAACTTCTTAACAACCTTCTTTCAATATCCAGGCAACCTTTCATGACACATTTGCATCAATGTAGCAAATTTTGCACGAACAAATACCACTCATTTCCTTTAAAATAAAAATAGACAATTTTAGCTTTCCTTAATACTGTCTTTACTAAAAGTCAGTTTTTGTTGTTGCTTATGTAGTCCTTGGTCCTTTCAATATGTTGTTGATGGCTTACATTACTGTTACTGACCTCTGTACTGAGTTGTGGACTATATATGGGTCTGGTTTTGACCTCTGCTTCTATTTTTTGTGCTCTTCATGCTGGTTCTCTCTCAGCAGGTCCTATGGGGCCACATTAAGCTATGTCCGGTTATAGCCGGTTTATTGCTCACACAGTTCTGGCCGGCCCATTTTGGATTGGTCTGGTGTGGTTTCGTGCCACAGGGCGGCCAGCCTAGGACTTAATGAAGGGGGTCCATTTGTGAAATTACCTTATAGACTTCAGGTCCCCAAAGCTTTTGCCCCCCACCCCCATTATCTTTCCGTCCTCCCCCACTGTGCCACTGATTGCGTGTCATTAACGGGCCGCATCGGCTCTGCTGCTGGGAAGGTATGCCTTTGAATCAGAGTTGGGCCACATGTGCCTTTGAACTCTCTTGTTATCTGCACTACGCCACACACATTAGAGCTTTTCGATAAGACTGCTGATTTTGTGGTGGGGGTTGGCGATTTACTTAAGTGTGCCATTTTTGGTACATTTTTGGTGCTGTTTCAAAAACTAGTGAGCTGCCTAAAGAGTCAGTATTTTACGGCATCATAGACATGTTTCTGTCATGAAAACACTTTGAAAAAGCATATTTAATGATAATGCTGCCTACTGAAGCCCAAAGTATGCTTAGGTTTTTACACGTACGCAAGGGTTCGCGTACAGTGTTTGTGACGCAAATTTCGTCACCAGAATAGTATGCACACCATTCGATTTTTGTAACTGTGCATACTTTTTACCCGCAGGTCGCACATGCGCTTTGACTTGGTTTTGCACTAATCAGTTCTTCCACAAGGTGGCAACACTGGACCGAGTCATTGTTTCACATTGGAAAACAAAACTAAAGAGACAGAACAAAAACAACAAAAAGTGGAAACTGCAACAACAACAGATGGTCGCATTGACAAGCGCTTGTTTGAGAAGGTTATGTGATAGCAGCAACTTTAGTTTAAAAGAATATGAAAACATTTTCATTACGGTTGTTCCGATTCCGATACTAGTATCGGAAAATCCACCGATACCACAAAAAATTCTGGCATCGGTATCGGCGAGTACTTGAACCCATGTACCGATCCGATACCATTTTATTAAACAAGACCTATAGTTATGCACGCTAGCTTTGCTTAACGCTGCAAATCGGAAATCAATTCTTTTTCGCTGCTCAGAATGCAAACACAGGAAGTTGTGCTGTGTTGCCACAAGCAACCACTGTTTAGAGCAGTGAAGAAGAAATACAAACATGCTAGCACATTGCCAGTAAATCACTGGCATATGCGACTAAATCTTAACCCTGGGTCAATGTCAATGTCTAATATTAGCCACCGGCTAAAAAATAATCAGATTTTACTCACCAGTGTGTGAGCTGGAGGCTATGTATAAGTTTAGCACAGATATATTGTCACTCGCCGAACACTCTGATTGAGCGCTTCAGAGTTTCACTCTCCATCAAGTGATCTATTTTTCAGTTCATCTGAATGGATGCGCAGCGCACCTGTATTTGACGTACCGTAAACTCTAATGTGAAGCGCACGCCTCGCCATCGCTTTGCTTTTTTCCTCACACGCAGAGAGAGAGAGTCTTACATGTAGCGCGTCAATTCTTCATGGTAATATGTAAAGGATATTCTTTGTTGTATTTTCCTGTCAAAATAATGGAGTTCCTTTGGAATTCTTCAGTTTAACTGCTGGGTTCTCCATTAGTAGGCGGAGCTAATGCGCAAACGACAATCTCATTGGCTAGCGCTCACCTATTATCATCCACGTTTTGATTTCAGCAAATCAGTTCGAGCCAACGCAGACAACGTGATTAATATTCATGAATCCAGCAGCTTGTTAATCCTTAGTGTGTTTTATATTGTTCTTAGTAGAATTCATAGTATGATTATTATCTTATCAGTATTATTGATAGTTTTTCCCCCATTTTTACAGAAACACTGAATGGCCAAAAAAGCGCCACCACCAGTCTTAAGTTCAGTTAAAATTACTAATATGCATTCATACACGGTTACCAAGTTTTAATTCTAATTGCTAAAGTTCTATCATTAAATAATACTTGATTATCATAATATATTTATAATGCTTGACTGACTGATGTTAAGAGTGTACTTTTAGATATTTAAAAAGATGTGCCATTTTCAAAACATTATATATTATATTTTGTTTACTCGCCAGACTATCTATCTATCTATCTATCTATCTATCTATCTATCTATCTATCTATCTAGAAGAAGCACACCATAAAATAATTGTATCAATTCATACAGGGCTAGCAGTACATACAGCTGTATAACCAGATACACACCCAGGTATCGGATCAGTACTCGGTATCAGCCGATACCCTGAGCCTAGGTATCGGAATCGGTATCAGGAAGGGAAAAAGGGTATCGGAACATCTCTAATTTTCATCTGTCATATCTTGAGCAGAAAAATAGAGCAGATGCTTGACAAAGATGAGGCTTTCTAGTGCGCATGTGTCGACCACCTGCGTACGCCTCAAATGGAAAATGTAGAATAATCAAGCATAGCGTCAGTTCTGGCAGGTCACATTAGTCAAGTTTGCACCAACTGACTCTCAGCTGATCCACGTCTACCTATAGGATACGATGCCTATCTCAGCATTCCTATGTAAGGTCCTTCAGTATTATCAGCAGCAGGAGGGAACCTAACCTAGGTCTTTAGGCTTCATTTGGTTATGATGCTGCCTCAGAAAACAGCCGCCTATGTAGGCGGTAGACAGCAAGGCAGCTCACTAGTTTTTTTTATATCTATTTTGGCCTCATACTGCTTGAGTACTTTGGCCCAGAATTTTTTAGACCTGCAGTGTAAACATCTGAAAGGGTCTGTGTTTTTAATTATCTCCAGCAGTCCGGCCCCAGCTATCATCCTAAATGTATTTTTAAGTCATGTCGGCTCAGGCTTTCTTGGCAGTGCTTTGAGGGACGCCTGTATTATTTTTGGCCAGCAGTTCTGAGGTCTTTGTATGAAGAGGAAACCAAGGCCTGGCCAGGCTGGACTTGGACAGAAAGAGAGAGAGCTCGGGTCAGGGTGCAGGGACACGGCCAGCCACCGGAGACTCCTGTTCCTCTCGCCCAGCTGGAGTTTAGCCTCAAACATGGAAAACTCAGTTTGAGTGGCACAACATTATCAGATGCCAATGATCTAACAGTGGATGGATTCTACAGACCCTATGAATGGCTTGATAAATGTGGTTTATCAAGCAGAGTTTAGGTATATTGCAGCCCTATGATGCTATTGCTAGTCAAAAGCAATATCATGTATTTTTATTGTTCATTATTAAAATAAAAAAATAAAATAAAATAAAAAAAAAATAAAAAAAATAAAATAAAATAAAAATAAAATAAAATACCAGACTACAGGCCGAGGTGCTGGCATAGGTTCCAGCATCCCCGCAATTCTACACTGGACAAGAGGTGTGGAAAATGGATGAATGTATCATAACAACATAACAACATAAAATAGAATCTCTCTCACTTTCAGCTGCTCCCGTTGCAGGCCACCGTTATGCATACTTACTAATTGCTTATCATCCACATATTTGCATCTGCACATATGGCATCTTTTATATAAAGTCAAATTGAAATACAATCTCTCTCTCACACTTTTAGCTACACCAAAATAAGATAAGATAAGATAAGATAAGATAAGATAAGATAAGATAAGATAAGATAAATAGTGAATATTTTTGGTTTATTTTCCTGGAAGAGAAAGATTTCAATTTCAAATGTGTACATCTGCTAAAAGTGAGTTTTGTCAACCTTTCGGAGTACACTAGCACCTCAAAGCTAACAGATATCCACGAACAACCAACATTTACGCTTTTTATCTGTCGATCTCTCACTATTCCAATAAATTTATTTTAGTGATATTTACTCTCTTCTAACCACAAAAATCTTTTTAAAGCTGAAAGTGTGTGTGTGTGTGTGTGTGTGTGTGTGTGTGTGTGTGTGTGTTTGTGCTCACACTCCACCTGGCAGGTGGTTGTTGAAGACATCCGGTTCAGCCAAAGGAAGGATCATGTCCAGACTCTCAGCCACTAATCACTTCCCAACCGCCCAGCCTGCCTGTCTGTCGTTCTGTCTGTCTATTTAGTCCACCTCCGTAGGCAGCTGTCTGTCTGAACCATTCTTATGTTTTGTGTTTAACGACTAGGCTGGAAACTTTTCGCTGGAGCTCATTCAGACAAAGAGCTGAAATCCTGCGTTTCTGTTCATACGTTTTCATACATTTCCATTGACCTCTTCTGACAGACTGTTTCAGAGTTTCAGTTTTACTACTACAAGAGCAATTCTACGCAATGTGAAATATATTATACATTAGATACCGTTTTGTCGCTCATCATAGACTGAATCGGTGCACTTCAGAGTGACTTTTTTCCCTCAGTAGCATGAGAATATCTTGATTTTGATACGTTTAGCACAAGCACTGAGGTGTTCTGTAGGTCTCTCTTGGTGATGTTATGGACCAGAGCTGTTGGTTTTGTGTGTGATGGCCTATATCCCAGCATGCTGGAATCATTTTGAGTTCCTCTAATAACAGGGAGACTTCAGAGGTTTGTACAGATCCTGCGGCCTGAGGCCTGATTTTTTTTTTTGTTTAATTGCACACTGAAGTTGAGCCACGTCACGTCGGATTGACTGCACTGACGTCTGCGTGTGTGTTTATGTGCAGTGTATGGCCGTGTGTGTGGTGTATTAATGTGTAGCTGTGAATCAATGCCAGGTACCCATGACGTCATGGAAAACTGCATTTACTCGGCAAAACACCTGTCTGTGATTGGGATTGTTTTTTTGTCTTAAAATTACCTGGACAGTACATGTACTGTTTTCAGCTCTTCTTTTTTTTCTGTGTTTTTGGAGATGATGGTTCTTCATTTGCAAATGTCTGTAGGTCGTTTGAGACTGAGTTTGTCTCTTTTGTCTTTTGTTGTTCAGACTGCCACCGACAGCTCCTCAAACTCATCTCAGAAGAAGGAGCTCTCTACACAGCTAGTGGCCACCTCCACCTTCTACGAGCCTCATCCACATCGCTGCATTCTGCAGTACTGGCCGCCTGAGCGCTACAGCCTAGATCAGGTGCGTCAGGTGGAGGCATATCTAGGAGCTGGTGGAGCCTAGTCAATATTTGCATGAAATAATGAATATTCATACTTCATCTAGATCAGGGATACTCAAATGTCATAGGTCAAAGTTTTGAGATTTTTTTTTTAAGAAATTGATACTTTTATTCAGCAAGGATGTATTAAATTGATCAAAAGTGATGGTAAATACATTTATATTGTTACTAAAGATTTATATTTCAAATGAACTTTCTAATCATCAAAGAATCCTGACAAATATATATATATATATATATATATATATATATATATATATATATATATATATATATATATATATATTTCTGAGCAATAATTTTATTTATAATTATAAAATGTATTATCTTTTTCACAAATTTGACAATTCAGCAAAGTCAAAAAGATAATTATTCAATATCTTATATACTTCTTATTTATTGAAGAAAACAAAATAACTACAATACATCTGTGAAGTCAGGGTTTAGTAATACAATGTAATGGTAAAGAGGTGAATTCATTGGGGCAAGTACCTCACAACATGACTACATTTTTCAGAAAATAATCCATACCTCAAAATATGTCTCCACCAGTCAAAAATTGTACTGGTGGGCCAAAACTTTGATTCCTAATCTAGATTAATGAATGCAATAAAACTGATACACAAAATAAAGTTATTTATATTTAAATCTCAGCAATATTTAAATAATATTATTAAAGGCTAGAATACAACTACATGACTAGATCCTTTGCACCAATTTACAGTCTGGACAACACTAGTTGCTAGTCAGAGTTTCACAGAAAATCATGTAGTGAATGAAGGGCAAAGACTTTTTAGATTCAGACTTTGATTCCATCTAGTCAGAGGATATAAACACGTTTCATATTTTGAGCCAATTTTAGATACACATATTGTTTACACATTGTTTTCATGTCACTCATCTCCTAGAAACGAGGCGCACAAGTCTGTTGCGTTTAGAAGAACTTGAAAGTCTGGTAGTGTGTGATTCAGACTCATTCAGATTTTAAAAGCCGTGTAGCGTATTCCATCCTTAAATCAGATTTAGTGCTGTCAAACGATTAATCACGATTAACTGCATCCAAAATAAAAGTTTTTGTTTACATAATATATGTGAGTGTACTGTTTATATTTATTATGTATATATAAATACACACACATGCATGTATATATTTAAGAAAAATATGTTAAATATTAAATATATTTATATATAATATAAATTATATGAATATGAATATAAATATAAACATGTAAATGCATGTAATTATTTTCAGTATATATACTGTGGTTACACTTTATTTTAAGGTGTCCTTGTTACAGTGTAATTATTATTATATTTAAGTACGGAGTAATATTAATTAACTACATATACTTACTGTATGGTTAGGGTTAGGATTAGGGTTTGTCATAGGGTTACTTGCATGTAATTATGAATAATTTATTGTTATTATAATAGAAAGTACATGTAATGTGTAACAAGGACACCTTAAAATAAAGTGTTACCTATACTGCATGTGTGTGTATTAATATATACTAGTGCTGTTAAACGATTAATCGCATCCGAAATAAAAGTTTTTGTTTACATAATATATGTGTGTGTACTGTGTATATTTATTATGTATATATAAATACACACACGTGCATGTATATATTTAAGAAAAATATGTTATGTTTATACATTTAAAATATTTACATATAATATCAATTATATTAATATAAACATATATATGGAAATATTTTCAAAAATATATGCTGTATGTGTGTGTATTTTTATATACATGATAAATATACACAGTACACACATATATTATATAAATAAAAAACTTTTATTTTGGATGCGATTAATCGTGATTAATCGTTTTACAGCACTAATATATACATAATAAACATACACAGTACACACACACTTATTATGTGAACAAAAACTTTTATTTCAGAATCAGAATCAGAATGAGCTTTATTGGCCAGGTATGTTTACACATACAAGGAATTTGTTATAGTGACAGAAGCTCCACAGTGCAACAGAAGGACAGCAACAGGACAGGACACAGATAATAAAAGAATAATATACAAATATACAAACAGGCAATGTACAAAATAGCAAAAACACAATATATCATATAGACAATTATGTATGTACAGTTATATGTGCAAATTTGAAATGAAAAAATAAGTATGTGTGGTGAATAAATAATGTATAATAGTGTTGTGTGTTCCACGTTTAATGTCAAGTGTTCATGAGATGGATTGCCTGAGGGAAGAAACTGTTCCTGTGTCTGGTTGTTCTGGTGCTCAGAGCTCTGTAGCGTCGACCAGACGGTAACAGTTCAAAGAGGGAGTGTGCTGGATGTGAGGGGTCCAGAGTGATTTTGCCAGCCCTTTTGCTCACTCTGGATGAGTACAGTTCTTGGAGACTGGGGAGGGTTGTACCAATGATTCGCTCAGCAGTCTGGACTACCCTCTCCTCTGTAGTCTTCTGAGGTCAGATTTGGTATCTCAGCTGAACCAGACAGTTATTGAAGTGCAGAGGACGGATTCAGTGATGGCGGAGTAGAACTGTTTCAGCAGCTCCTGTGGCAGGTTGAACTTCCTCAGCTGGCGAAGGAAGTACAGCCTCTGCTAGGGCTTTTCACAATGGACGCAGTGTTTCTCCTGAAGTCCACGATCATCTCCACAGTTTTGAGCATGTTGAGCTCCAGGTTGTTAAGACTGCACCAGACAGCCAGCTCCTTAACCTCCTGTCTGTAAGCAGACTCGTCACCGTCCTGGATGAGGCCGATCAGCGTGGTGTCGTCTGCAAACTTCAGGAGCTTGACAGAGGGGTCTTTAGAGATGCAGTCGTTGGTGTAGAGGGAGAAGAGCAGTGGGGAGAGGACGCGACCCTGGGGGGTGCCAGATCCACTGACAGACGGAGGTGGGGACGGAGAGCTGAGTTAGTTTATTCTGAAGGGTGTCCGGGATGATGGTGTTAAAAGCGGAGCTGAAGTCTACAAACAGGATCCTCACATAAGTCCCTGGTCTGTCCAGATGCTGCAGGATGAAGAGCAGTGCCATGTTGACTGCATCATCCACAGACCTGTTTGCTCTGTAGGCAAACTGCAGGGGGTCCAATAAGGGTCCAGTGGAGGCCTTCAGATAAGCCAAAACCAGTCTTTCAAATGATTTCATGGCCACAGACGTTAGAGCCACAGGTCTGTAGTCATTAAGTCCATTAATTTTGGGTTTCTTTGGGATGGGGATGATGGTGGAGCATTTGAAGCATGAAGGGACTTCGCACAGCTCCAGAGATCTGTGTGAAGATGGGGGCCAGCTGGTCAGCACAGGTTTTTAGGCAGGCTGGTGACACACCGTCTGGGCCTGGTGCTTTCCTTCTTTTGTTCTTTCTCAAGACCTGGCGCACGTCATCTTCTCTGATCTGACTTGCGGGAGGGGGGGAGAGGGGGGTTGCTGGAGGTGTTAATGGTTGTGTGGAGAGGTGTTTAGGGCGGGTGGGGGTTGTTTTTTCAAACCTGCAGTAGAACTCATTCAGATCGTCTGCCAGATGTTGATTCTCCAGAGTGCTGGGGGATGGTGACTTGTAACTGGTGATATCTTTCATACCTTTCCACACTGAAGCAGAATCACTGGAAGAGAATTTGTTCCTTAGCTTGCCAGAATAATTCCTCTTTGCCACTCTGATCTCCTTTTCCAGTGTGTATTTGGCCTGTTTATACAAGACTTTATCCCCCTTCCTGTAAGTATCTTCTTAGGCCTGACGGAGCTGTCTGAGTTTTGCAGTGAACCATGGTTTGTCGTTGTTGTAGGTTAAATGAGTCCTGGTAGGAATGCACATATCCTCACAGAAACTGATATAAGATGTTACAGTCTCTGTGAGCTCGCCCAGATCGTTTGCAGCAGCTTCGAAAACAGTCCAATCAGTAAGGTCGAAACAGGCTTGTAAAACCCGCTCTATTTCATTAGTCCATCTTTTAACAGATCTTAATACAGGTGTAGCTGATTTAAGTTTCTGCTTGTAGGTCGGTATAAGATTAACCAAACAGTGATCAGAGAGTCCTAAAGCTGCTCGTGGGACAGAGTGATATGCATCCTTTATCGCTGTGTAACAGTGATCCATTATATTACTGTCTCTGGTGGGACATGTAATGTGCTGTCTGTATTTTGGCAGTTCACGGGCAAGATTTGCTTTATTAAAGTCCCCGAGAATGATTAAAACAGAGTCTGGGTGTTGTTGCTCAGTCTCTGTGATCTGATCAGCAAGTTTCTGTAAAGCGTAGCTCACGTGCGCTTGCGGAGGAATGTAAACACTCACGAGAATGAACGAGCAAAACTCCCGCGGCGAATAGAACGGCTTGCAGTTAATGAAGAGCGTTTCTAGATCAGAACAGCAAATCTTCTTTAACACAGTTACATCTGTACACCACCTCTCATTGATGTAAAAGCATGTCCCGCCGCCGCGCGATTTCCCCGTTGATTCTGCGTCGCGATCTGCTCTGATCAGCTGAAAGTTAGGCAGATGTAGCACGCTGTCCAGTATGGCATCGTTCAGCCAGGTTTCCGTGAAACACAGAGCAGCAGAGTTTGAAAAATCCTTGTTTGTCCGGGAGAGCAGAAGGAGTTCGTCCATTTTGTTGGGTAGAGAGCGGAGATTCGCCAGATGGATGCTAGGCAACGCTGTTCTAAATCCGTGCTGACGAAGCTTCACCAGCGCGTCGTCTTGCTTCCCCCGTCTGTGCGTCCTGAAGCGCTTGACCAGAGCTACGGCTCCGCCAACTACAATGTCCAGCAAAACGTCCGAATAATCAAAAACCGGTAAAATATTTTGTGGTGTGTTTTGCCGAATGTTCAGCAGGTCATCCCTGGTAAAACTGATCGTGTTTGAGAAACAAAAAACAGGAAAAACAAACAAAAACAGTACAAACACTGAAGAGCAAAGCACTGTAGCTGCCATCTGCGGTGCCATCTTTGATAGATCACATTTTGGATGCGATTAATCACGATTAATCATTTGACAGCACTAATCAGATTACGTAATGAGTAAAAGATGAAACGTAAATTATATTTTCAAATAAGTGACACGATTCAATATTGTGAGAGAATAAAAAGAACTGCATTATATGATCTTACAGGCACAGTCATCACTTTTGTGCTCTTGTTTTCTCTTGCCTCTCAGAAGTTTTCCAGGAACGCCTTCCCGTTTGAGGATGAGGAGATCGTCCGAATCAACCCCCGGGAGCGCTGGCTGATCACAGGCTACGAGGACTACCGATACGCCGCCGTGCCGGACAAATTCATCCAACACGAGGACTCGGACTCGTACGTTCACATCGCTAAGAACGAACCCTTAAAGCACGACTACAACTACCCCTACGTGCCCAGCTCCGACTTCAGCCAGTGCGACCACAAGAGCCACTGCGGGGGCGACGGGGGCGTAGTGGCCACCCAGCCGCGGGCGTTCAAGCTCAAGGGCAAGCGAAGGAAAGAGGACGGAGAGCGATCGCGGTGTGTCTACTGCCGGGACATGTTCAACCACGACGAGAACCGGCGTGGGCAGTGCCACGACGCCCCCGACCCCATCCGGACCTGCATCCACCGGGTCAGCTTCATGTGGTGCGCCGACAGCATGCTCTACCACTGCATGTCCGACCCGGAGGGCGAGTACTCGGACCCGTGCTCATGCGACACCAGCGAGGAACGCTTCTGCCTTCGCTGGACAGCCCTGCTGGGTCTGTCGCTGTTGGCGCCCTGTCTGTGCTGCTACCCACCGCTCCACGTGTGCCACCGCTGCGGCGTGGCCTGCGGTTGCTGCGGAGGGAAGCATAAGGCCGTCGGCTGAACGAACCTTAAACACGCCCCTCGGAACACTAGCACTGAGGAGGGCAGGAGCGGACGGCGCTTTCACTGTCCTTTACTTTACGTTCTCTCCTGGCTCCAGAAAACAGTTGGTGCGTTGAAAACGTTCTCTTTTGGTTGTTTTTATAAATATGAAAGTATATATATTTGTATGTTCTTTTCTTTCCCTTTTGTTGTGGATGTTTCTCTCAGTTCCACGGCCCTCCTGGAGCCCTCATTTCATGCATTACTTATGCAGGTACTTTATATTTTTTACACTGATTTGACTTTTCACTTGAATCGCTTGTCGTTTTTACGGCGCGCAGTCGTCTCTGTTTTGTGTTTGTTCGCCGTGGCAAGCAAAGGGAGGAATTCGCTGTTTACTCTTCCTGAACAGGTCCGTACATAAACTGGCATTTATATCCCAAGCCCTTTAACCGTTCAGAACAATAAAAATGAGATTAGCTTGAGACACTAAACCTGTAGTCGGAAGCATCCGTTTGTAGTGCGATTGTGGGAGAGCGTGTGTCAATGCCTGCGTGCGTGTTGTAAAGGAATGATAACATTGTATCACAGCATAGTATTGTCCTTATTATATTTAAGCCAAATTTACATAAGCTGCATCCAGAGTATATGTAAATACTGTATACTCATATGTATATATTTCAAATTGAATTATTGTAATCACCTTCGACAGCCACAGCTGCGCTTCAGACATGGGACATTTTCCTTAGAGTTGACTTCTTTTGGATGCAAGGGTGGCTTTTGAGTCTGATGCATATTTGACATCCAAAGATTATTTTTGTCATATTTATTCTCGCGGTCAATTGAATCACCAGCCAAAGGGAGAAAAAAATAGAGAGAGAAGTCATTAGACTGTGGGCAAAAAAGCACAGCCATATGTGGAAAGAGGAGTTTCCAGTGAGCCCACGCCGCATACACTGCAAAAAAAATCATCAAAAAATCAACTTTTTAATCATCATTTTTGTCTTGAAAAACATAGTCTAAATGTCCTCACAACAAATTACTTTTTTTCCCTTATTTTTTTTTAGAAATAAACCTGAATTTGGTTGAATTTTACCTGATTTTTATTTATTTATTATAGATTTATATTGATTTAAACAAACCTCACACAGTTTTATTAGATTTATGCTTAAAACAAGGAAGAAATCAAATAGTTAACAAGTCGATACAAAATAATATCTTATTCAGTTTTGCTTCTCACATCATTTTTGTTTGTTTTAGTTGACTGTTGAGATATTTTACTGGAAAACAAGACAAAAATATGAATTAATGAAATTATTTCTATGTCTATGTGATTTCATATATTCTCCGGAGAAAACACTAAATCGCTATATTTTTTCCCTTATTGACAGATGGCTCATAATTTGTCTCTAGAAAATGGAAGGAATTGTTGTCTCAAAGATGTTTCCAGCTCCAGTCCTGTTCTCTAAGACAAACAAAAGGAAACAGAAAAATAAGCTTGATTTTAAGGGTGCTTTATAGAGGGACGTTTGCCAAACCAATCTCCAGTTTCTTCATGACAATATCTTAACGCCTTAATTTTTGAGAGGACATTAAAATGAATCAATGCAGTTACTCAAAGAAGAGAAAATAGTGAAAATATATTTTTCTATTGTATAAAAAAAAAAAAAACACCCTAATAGATAGGCCTTTCTTTAAAACAAAAAATTCAAAATTGCTCCAGTTATTGCGGGAGTCAAATGGCATGGTACAATCGGTGAGGCGGCTTGTATGTGTCAAGTCGGTCTCCATCACCTCACCCAGCCCTGTGAAGGACTTCATGGCTAACTAGTCACCTTCCCCTGCTCATGCTTTGTCTGAATAAGTCATCCACTGACAAAGCAGTTCTCTTATAGATACTCAAAGTGTATGTGAGCAATCAAAGAATGTAAAGTATATGTGCATCAGATGCTTCTTCATCTTATGTAAACGTTCAGCCTCAAAACCGTGTGGTGTGTTCTCAAATGACAGTGTGAAACTCTTAAAAATAAAGGTTCTTTAATGGTTCGTTGCAGAGCCTCTTCTCAACAATAACCGTTTTTCGTTTTAAAGGTTCTTTGGAGATCAAAACAAGTTCTTGATGTCACATTATTGGTATAAAGATTGGTTCGGAATCGCATACTACTCTTACTATTGCTACAGTATGTTGTATGTAATTTTTTTTTTTGTATGCATATGTCCAAACAACATTCACCAGAATTTGCTGTATGGAACGCGGTTGACTTGACCTTCCATTTTCAATGTGATGGATGAAAATATAAATAAGGCCTGTTCACATTACAAATTATAACTATATTGTCCACTCTTTAAAGTCTGATTGGCTATCAATATTTTTATCACTCTTCAGCTGAACAAAATGGTTCTGAAAGAGATTCCAACAATATTGTTCCTCTGTGTCATTATCATTATGGCTGTTGTGAACTTCGCTATTCTCCATAGAATGATTGCATACAATGATTATTAAAACTTTATAGTTATAGTTAGCATTCTTGATGTGAACAGGCTTAGAAAGTCAGCCACAATTTTTAGCATTTCATCGTTTGATCAGATTGGAAATAAATATATATTTAACACAAAATTGGATTGAATTTAAAAAAATGTTTTATTTAATTATTATTATTTATAAAAAAAAGTGTATCGAAATAATAATTATTTTTTTGTTGAATTAATCATCCAATGTGATGAGGTGATGTGTCAATAATGTGATTATTGTGGAATTACATTGCATCCAGCAAAATTACTGTGAATTACTGTACTGTATACAAAATTACATTGTATACAAAATAATATTCAGTTAACATTCAATTATGCAAGTATTTAATTCCGAACAGTCTTTGCTTCATCTGTTTTGTGTTCTTTGAAGTGCTTCTATTTTGTATTTTTCTAGGAAAAAAAAGTTTTTCATTACATATTCTGTACACTGTAAAAAAAAAAAAAAAAAAATATATATATATATATATATATATATATATATATATGATCAGTAATTCATGGCAACTTATGTTTTTACACGACTTAATTATCAAAATAAGTTGAGCAATTTCAACTTTTTTTATGAAGTTCTATAAAATTCAACTTGATTTTCAAGTCAGTTAATGTTATTTATGTTGAAATGACTTTAAGGCATGAGCTTATGTTTTTAAGTTGAAATAGGTGGATTTTTTTACAGTGCAGAATAAGCAGAAAATTTTGTTGAAACGTTTTAAGATTTAGTGCCTATTGTACTTACTATGTGCCCCTTGTTTCTTTGTTTTAACTTTTCCAAAATATCTAATGTTCAGGTTTCAATGAAAAACAAACATTCAATGTGGTCTTAGACTTTTGTAACTTTTCTAAAGAACCATATAACTTAAAAAGGTTGATGTTGTAAAAGCCTTTATTTTTAAGAGTGAGCTGTGTGGTTTCACTCTCAGAAAAAAAGGTACAAAAACTGTCACTGTGACGGTATATTTTTGAAAAAAGGTACAACTTTGTACCTTATTTCCCCCTAAAAAGTGCATTTTAGTACCTTAAAGGTACATCAATGGTACATTTTAGTACCTTTTGTAAAGATGCTGCCCCAGTGGCAATGTTTGTACCTTTTAGTCTGCAAGTGTTGGTTAGTGTGGAGGCGTGTAACTCGCGCCCCTGTCGCTTCACTGGAGTCCTCTCGCTGATGGGTGGCGGGGAGGAAGCTGGGCTTGTCAGCTGTCACTGTGTCCTTCATTCACCACATGTCTTTTCTGTATCTGAGTACGTCAGCTTCTGCAATACCGCTGTCATCCGAGCTTAGAGAAGAGCTGTGTTTTATTTTTCTATCTGTGGTAATTGAAAGTTAACCAAAAGCATTCTGTATGAACGTCTGTCCTGGTGCGACACACATTTACCTGTTAAAAAGTGCCTGAAGCATCATGTTAATCTGTCTCCTTGTATACTAAAAACGAGAAAAGAAACAGAAAAAGATAAAAAATGAAATAAACCCTATTGTATTGATTAGTTTTGTTTTTTACAATGCAAATTTTTACCTCTGTAAAAAGCAAAAATATCTATATCAAGTGTATGATGTACATTTTTATTTCTATTTTTTTTAATTGTTTCTAACATGTATGATCAATGTAGCTCTTGCTTTTAGGAAAAGATGGAAAAAAGCAAGTACTTTGTAAATACCAGCTGATCATATCGGAACTACATGACGACCTGGCCGCTGTGCAGTTCTACATGTTTGTCATAGGTCCCAATAAAAATGAAAGAAACCAGTAACCCGTCTACATTCATGCTGTTTGCTGAGCTATTGTTCACTTAAAAATGCTAATTTGATAAATTTGGTTGGGTTTACTTTGACCCAGTATTACTTTAGTATCACAGAGATACTATTATAGTTTGAATTAATATTTTGAATATTTAAAATATTTCTTTTTTAATTTTAATTTTAAAGTCGTTTTTGTTATTTGTGTTAGTTTTTTTTTTAATATTTAGATTTAGTTTTTATTTTGATATTTTCTGTTTTCATTTGAAAGTATTAGTGATTTTTGTTATTTTTTGTCTATATAGTTTTTATTAATAATTTGAATTAGGTTTTATTTTTATATTTTCTGTTTTCATTTTAAAGTATTAGTAATTTTTTGTCATTTTTGTCTAGACAGATTTTATTAATATTTTGAATTAGTTTTTTATATTTTCTGTTTTTGTTTTCATTTTAAAGTATTGTCATTTTTTGTCTATATAGTTTTTATTAATATTTTGAATTAGTTTTTATTTTTATATTTTATGTTTTAATTTTAATTTTAAAGTATTAGTAGTTTTTGTCATTTTTGTCAATATAGTTTTTATTAATATTTTGAGTTTATTTTTTATATTTTCTGTTTTTTTTCTGTTTTAATTTTAGTTGAAGTATTAGTATTTGTCATTTTTGTTAGTTTTTGTCTATGCAATTGTTATTAATATTTTTAATTAGTTTTTTATTTTTATATATTGTTAGTTTTTTATTTTAATTATGCCATCGTTTAAGTAATTTTGTTGTATGATTTTGTCATTTTATTATTATTATTATTATTTTAAATATGTCTATAAAGTTTTTATTACTTTTTATTTCAATTTTATTTTTAGTTATTTTAGTACAAGTTAAAATGAAAATGAGAAATGCAACTAGCTGAAATAAAACATTAAATAACATTTTATTCAAATGTTCATATTATATTAAATGTGTTGTTAACCAGATAACCCTGCTTTGGCCTCCTGTGTCCTGTTGAACTCGGTGACATTTTGGTGTCCTTTAGCCGTCAGTTCACCCATATGAACTGGTCATTGGCTCTCGATAAGCTGTAATCAATCAAAATTGCAGATGGACCACGTGACGCTCTTCCCGCGGCTCCTAATGTGCTTCTAGCTGGACGTGACTGCAACGCTTGCATCTGGACCCAGAAGTCCAACATGTGAAAGCCATACAGAACATTAAGCAGTTTCGCTCAGGATGTTTCTGAAAAAGCATATGGACGATTATCTGGCAAGAAAAAAGGGGGGAGAGAAATGTCCCCAAAGGCTTGGCCTGCTATGCTGCTTGGTGACTGCAAATAGCATCAGCCTCCACATGTGCAAACATTTAAGATGTATTTTCTCGTAATGAGGTCACTTTTTTCTTGCTTTAAAAGAAAGGAAGCAATTTCTTACCTCTGCTAAGGGCCCTTTTGACTGCAGCTTTTGGAATTCTGATGAAGATACGAGGTCCCTATAAAGTTCCAAATGCACTGATTCAGCCTGTATGAAAAAATCACAAATGTTGCAGCTTACAGTTTAAAAACTAACACTAGTTCATTCATTTAGTTTATAGTTAAAAAAAAAAAAGTTCTCACCATCGTATTTCAAATGTAAGAACTTTCTTCTGTGTAACAGGCAGTGTTGGGGAGTAAATAGTTACATGTAATGGAATTACATAATTGAATTACAATTTTTTTCCCCCAAGGCATTGTTAGATGCCAGTGTTTCCTGTCGTAGCTGCAAGGACTTGATTTCAAAAACAGCATCATAACTATTAAACTATATAACTATATTTTAACCTCAGAGATCTCAAAGTAAAAAGAGGTGCTGAAGTCTGATTTTGTGGTGGCTTATAAAAATTGAATTTTTGTAATGTTAATTCGAGTGAAGAAAGATTTTGAAAGATTGACAATAATCAGTGTTGAGTTCTAATGTAAGGTTAACCTTGCCTGCTTTAAATGTTTCAAAATGGTTAATAGTTGAAAACATTCATTAGAAATTTAGAAATGTAATCAAAAAGCAATCAAATGCAATCAGTTGTTACTTTAAAAAAGTAACTGAAATAGTTACACTACTTTTTATATTTACCTATTATATTTCCAATGTATCCTTCTATAACTTTCACTGGTAACAGGTGAATTTTTGAAGAATATTGTAGTGGCTTATTCTATATAATGAACTTAAAGGGATAGTTAATTTACGGAAACTAAATAAATAATTAATTAAAAAATATAAAATTCTGTCATCATTTCATCAATGTTGCTTATTAAACATTTGATGGTAGCTTCCATAGGCTATATAACCTAGGGAAAAATACTGTGGACATCAGTGGCTACCATGAACTGTTTGTTTAACAACATTCACTTTGTACAGTTTACAAATGTACCGTTTTTTTACAGTTTAAATGTACAGTTTTAGCAAGTGAAAAACAAGTCATCTTAAAATTAACATTTACATAGAATTGATATTCTCAGATTTATTCCATATGTGACAGCTCATGTTTGATGGTTTTTCATTGAAATAACTGTTTATTCTTAGTTTTTCTTATCAGTTATGTACACTGGGGTATTATGTTACATCTCATGTTGTTTAATGAATGTTTATCACAATATTTTAGCATCATGTGTGTTACCATGATGGTGTTTTGTGTTTATGTGAAAAACACCTATATGTTAGCGTATATGTTGTGCACCTATATGTTAGCATTTACCTCAGCTTGTGGTAACCCTTTTAAACTCTAATTTTAAGGTTGTCAGTACATTATAAATGTAAAAAATATAATTGTGACCCTGGAGCACAAAACCAGTCTTAAGTAGCACAGTTATATTTGTAGCAATAGCCAAAAATGCATTGTATGGGTCAAAATGATTGATTTTTCTTTTATGCCAAAAATCATTAGGATATTAAGTAAAGATTATGTTCCATGAAGATATTTTGTAAATTTCCTACCATACATATATCAAAACTTAATGTTTGATTAGTAATATGCATTGCTAAGAACTTCATTTGGACAACTTTAAAGGCGATTTTCTCAATATTTTGATTTTTTTGCACCGTCAGATTCCAGATTTTCAAATAGCTGTATCGCTGCCAAATACTGTCCGAACAAACCACACATCAATGGAAAGCTTATTTATTGAACTTTCAGATGATGTATTAATCTCATCTTCAACAAATTGACCCTTATGACTGGTTTTGTAGTCCAGGGTCACAATTTAGTGATTCGATATATGTAAGTTCTGTAAAATGTAAAATATTGCTACTGTACTTTTTAATATGGTCAAGTTCTGGCAACCACATTTTCTTAATGTCAATATCACAGATTTTTCCCCACACAAAGTGACTGTATGTCATATAACTTATATTGAACTAGTTTTATGATACCCGGTCACCATTCACTGGTATTATGTGCAGAAACCAGGATATTCTTTAACATTTCTCTGTTTGTTATCTACAGAAGTCATCCTGTGAGTTTGGAATGATATGAGTAAATGTAATTATTGGTGGAATTATTCGTTTAGGCTACCGTGGACCTGCAAACCGCAGTAATCTGCCTTCCTGTTTTTTGTCAGGCCGCAGTGCTGTTTGAAGAGGAGCGTGGCGAGCTCTGAGCTTTCCTGTCTGGAGGCAGTGTGAGACAGCTGCTTCTGCTCTTTCCTGTTTGCTTGTTTGGGCTTGTTTCTCCACCTGTTGTTTGTCTCCTGCTGTAGGTGTTGTTTTTAGAGTCATTCAGGCGCAGATACAGCCCTTCTTGTCTGGACCCATCAGGCAGCGCACTAATCATCAACTCGACTGCATGGACGACTTCCCCACAGGCTGAATCTCATGCCACATTTCACCTCAAAATCAAAAGAATAAAAAATAAGAAATAATATTCTGAATGAAGAAAATCAAGCCTTTTTAGGGCCTTTAAGATTTTTGCACTGTAACATTATTTTCCCTCAGAATGACTTTACAGTAATGTTTCTGGATGTTTAAATTTGAATTGATTTCCTTTTTATAATTTCTATTGTTTTCAGTAGTGATATAAATTTGCATTTGCATTTACACACACACACACACACTACTGTTTCAATGTTTGGGGTCGGTAAGATTTTTTAGATTTTCGGTAAGAGGCTACATTTATATCGCAAAACAGTAATATTGTGAAATATTATGACAATTTAATAGAACTGTTATTTCTTATTTCTGTGATGGCAAAGCTGAAATTTAGTCTCAATGTCACATGATCCTTCAGAAATCATTCTAATATGCTGATTTGGTCTTCAAGAAATATTTCCTATTATCATCATCAATGTTAAAAACAGTTGTGCTGCTTATTTTATTTTATTTTTTTTTTGCAGTGATGCTTGTTATTTTCAAAATTCTTTGATGAATAGAAAGTTCAAAACAACAGCATGTATCTAAAGTAGAAATCATTTGTAAGCGTCTTTACTGTCAGCTTCTATCAATTTAATGCATCATTGCTGAATAAAAGTATTAATTTATATATTAATAAAACAGCAACCCTAAATTTTTGAACAGTAGATCATTACAAAAAAAAGACATGTGCTTGTTTGCTATGAAAATGTTACTGCGCAAAAAACCCCCCCAATGTTTCTAAAAATATGTTTCTATTCATTTTCTTTCTGCAAATTATACTTATTTCTTTTTTCTTTTGACCCTGTTCTCTGCAGTTTCATATAAACTCTTTAAACATGTCTGGGCTGCATACTGAAGACTTTGGAAGTAATATTTCCCTGCTTTGACCTCAGTAAATAGCTCTTGTGTTTACTGTCACTCCCTCCACCCCTGTCCTTGATTGTGCCGTCTTTTATTTGTGTCCAACTTCCCTTGGACAGAACAGTGTGTTACATGCAACAGGATGTTATTGTGAGCAGATAACAGCTTTGAGCCTCCACATCCTCTGACGGGACGGGGAGGGGCGAGCACTTTCCCACACCGGCCAGCTGAGGAAAAGCCACAGCTGGCATTGTCTCCGCCGCGGTCTGCCTCTCTTATCACTGTCAGTGGGCACCAGGTCACACACCTTTGTGACCCGAGACACATCTAGTGATCACAATACCAGATACGCTTTGTTTCTGAGAGCTTTTCTGATAAGTAATCACTTGGATATGTGCTAGTAAGATCTACTAACACCTAAGCAGTGCCCTGGCAACCACCCACAATGGCAAGTTTGCACAGCTAAGCATTTCGAGTTATAAGTTCATCCCAGAATAAGGTTACTTTGTGGCAGTTGTGTTTTGTTTCTGTGCACTGAGCTGCAGAAACAGCCATTGAATGAGATCTTTTGGATTTGTTTACTGAGGCCCGTCTCAGCTTGTTGCCATGGACAGGAAGGGAAAAGTGTCCAGATCCTGATGAAAGTTGCAGCCCAAGGGAGAAAAGCTGGACTCCATGTGCTGACTTAATAAGTTCTTCCTCTGTAAACTCTCTCTTTGTTAGATGCAGTTAGATATCAGGCTTGTAATTTCAAAGTCATTTCATATTTCTTTAATCATTGATTTTTTTCTCCCCATTGAGGCCAGCTTATTATGTATATTATTTTTTATCCTCTCTCTTTCTCTCTTTATATATTCCACATATTTTAGTCACAACATATTTGCAAAATACACATTTGGTTCCATGAAGAAACTTTTTAAAAAATCTATGGAATATTTCTGTTGCACAAAAAGTTATTTCTAGTGAAAATTAGTGTTGTCAAATGATTAATCGCGATTAATCGCATGCAAAATAAAAGTTTTTGTTTACATAATATATGTGTGTGTGTGTGCTGTGTATATTTATTATGTATATATAAATACACACACATACAGTATATATTTTGAAAATATTTACATGTATATATTTAATATAATTTATATTATATATAAATATATTTAAAATATAAACATTACTCATTTTTCTTAAATATATACATGCATGTGTAATAAATATACACAGTACACACACATACAGTGCCCGCCAAAAGTATTGGAACAGTAAAGACAAAATTGCTCTGTTGGCTGTGGAGTCAAGACATTTGCAAATATGATTAAAAGATGAATATGACACAAAACTACAGAATGTCACATTTTATTATTAGCCGTTTCAACACATACATGTTTTACCAAATACAAAAGAACAGCACTTTTAGAGTTCATCCCACTCATTGATGTGAGCATAAGTATTGGGACAGTTGAACATAAGGCAGATATAAAAGATTAAAAGCTATTATTTAGTTGCAGATCCCTTGCGCACAATCACAGCAGTGAGTCTGTGACCCATAGACATCACCAGACTCTTGGTCTCATCCTTTGAAATACTTTTCCCAGCCTTTAATGCAGCCAGTTACAAACGTTGCTTGTTTTGGAGAGTTTCTGCCTTTACTCTCCTCTTCAGCTGGTGAAATTCATGTTCAGTCGGATTTAAATCTGGAGATTGACTTGGGCAATCTAAGACTTTCCATTTCCATTTCCATTTCTTTGCCCTGATAAACTCCTTGACTGAACTGGCAGGGTGTTTTGGGTCATTGTCCTGATGCAATATGAAGTACTTCCCAGTGAATCTGGTGGCATTTTCTTGAATATTGGTAGGCAAGATGATTTTGTACCCTTCCAAATTCATTCTGCTACTGTCATCATACATTAAGTCATCAGTAAAGTTGAGAGGGCCTGTTCCAGAGACAGCCATACATGGCCATGCCATGACACCACCTCCACCATGCTTTACAGATGAGGCTGTATGCTTGGGATCTTTTGCAGTTCCATTTTTTTTCTCCTCATTTTTGCTTTCCCATCACTTAGATAAAGGTTCATCTTTGTCTCATCGGTCCATAAACACAGTTCCAAAACTCTTCTGGCTCACCTTTGTGCTTTTTTGCAAACTCTAATCTTGCCTTTCTATTTTTGGTGCTGGTCAGAGGTTTGCATCTTGCTGTGTAGCATCTGTAATTCTGTGTCAAAGTCTCCTGAGGACAGTAGATTGTCAGAGCATCACCCCAGCTTTCTGGAAGTTGTTGGTGATTTTACAGACACGTTTAGGGTTCATTTTCACAGCTTTTATGATTTGTCTGTCATCAACTACTGTTGTTTTCTCAGGCGATCATGTAGTTGTTGGTTGCTGGTGTCGCTGGTGGTTTCCAAACTCTTGATTTCTCCATGCCCTTTGTTTTTGCTATAGCTCTAATTGACTTCCTCTTTTCTTTAAGCATCCAAATTGCTTGCTTTTCTCTCAAAGTCAGCTCCCTCATCTTCATCCTGGTTTGTGTGTGTCATCATCGAATGCAATATTCAGAATGCAGAAGTAATGGATATAACTGATATGACACATTCCCTGATTTTAATATCTGAAGAATGAATGCAACAGGACACAGCTGATCACTTAGAAAGATCTATCTTTCTAAGTCTATCACCCAATAATAAAATGTGACATTCTGTAGTTTTGTCTCATATTCATCTTTTAATCATATTTGCAAATGTATTGACTCCACAGCCAACAGAGCACTTTTGTCTTTACTGTTCCAATACTTTTGGAGGGCACTGTATATTATGTAAACAAAAACTTTTATTCTGGATGCGATTAATCGCGATTAATCGTTTGACAGCACTAGTGAAAATAGGTTCTTCAGATCTTCAGTTCTTCACACCAGGATTATTATTTTGAACTAAATCTAAAACTATTGAAAACATTTTTGTTAATGAAATATAGCGTAAATAAAATTAAATTTTAATATTCTATGAAAAATCTTGCCTTGGCAACTAACTGAAATATGTTTAAGGTGAATCACTAAAATTATTAACTATAAATACAAACAGCAACAAACTGAAAAAAAAATGTCAAAATGACAAAAGCACGTAACAAAACTTAAATAAAAACTACAAATGAAACCTAAAAATATAAAAATAAAAACAAATAATAAAAACTATGATACATAGCACTTTATTTTACAGTTCTGTTCTGCATGTACTATGTATTTGTTATAGTTATTACAATAACTAGGTAATGACTAGGTACTAACCCTGAAAATACCTATAAACCTAACCCTAACCCATGTAGTTACCTTGTATTATCAGTAAACTGTAAGTAGAGGTAAGTGCATGTACTGTAAAATAAAGAGTACATTAAAAAAATGAAATAAATAAAAAATAAAATAACACTACTTGACGTTAAGAAAAAAAAAAATGTTTCTTTTAGGAATAGTTCACCGAAAGGTTCTTTGGGGAACCCAGTGATTCTTACATGGCATCAATGCAAAAAACCTGCTTTGGAAACTTTATTTTGCGAATTATTAATTGCTAAAACTGTTAAGATAAGAAATCAGGACCTTGTTGAAAATCAACTTCAGCTGCTTATACGTAAATAAGCTGCTTATAAACAATGAATGAATGAATGAATGAAGCTGCTTATAAACAAACTGCTTTTAAAAAACAAACTCCTATTCTTTGAAAGGAAATGCAGACTGCAGAGCATTAGGTGCTACACACAGCCAGAAACAGCACAAGATCTGATGGGCTTTTCTTTAATCATTAGTTGTTTTGGCATTGAGAAATAACAGCATTTTTCTTACTTCCTCCTTATTACCTCACCATGACTGCATGGACCAAGTTTCTGATTTTCCGTTAGGTGTTTTTGATTCGAAAAATCAGAACATGCTATTTTTAAAGCTTACTTCTTTTTTTCCACAAGGGAGGAAGTCTTTAGTTCTGAAAGTTTCAGTACGTTTTTAAACAACAAACTCTTTTCTCAGAAGATCAAGGCAGATTGGATTCCTCATGATACGACCCCTTTAAACCAAAGCACAACTTGACTGCAGCACATTCTTCACTAATGGATGTGCCTCTCAGGTCATTCATTTTGAGTGGAGCAAATCAAGGACGGAGCTTAAACTCGCTCCCACATTCCCTAGAATGCATGATATCATTCTTGGGCTCAAGAAGAGACTGGAGAAACCCTGCTGCATCTAAGCACTCGCTCCCTATTCCCTTAATGTATGTGTGTGTGTGTGTGTGTGTGTGTGTAAGGACTCCATTCCCTCCCACCAAAGCTCTGCTGTGTCTTCCAGCCCAAAACCAGGGAATGATTATTAAAAAAAAATAATTGTTATAGAGACCAAACTCGGAGACCATCAAAGGGCTGCTTTTGATTCGATTTGGGCTTTGCGAGAGGCTCTGGGCTTGTGGATTTGACAGATCTTATTGGGGCCTAATTTAAACGGGCCCCAGCGTGTCTGCCTGCCTCCCTTTGTTTACATTGCTGAAATCTGAAACAAATGTGAACATGATACTCCCTGTCCTCTGCGCAGCCACTCTCGCGCAGTCAGGAGCGTGTGTGTATTTACATGTGCATCCATTGTGTCTTTTTGATTGCAGTACTCAATCATCAGTGTCTACAAATACACTCTTCACAAGCATGGCTGTGAACAGCTCAGTTACAAACCCTCTCTGACCCAGTGTTTACTGATGTATTTATACAGAACCAGGAAAGCTAAAATCAACTGATCTTGACATCTCTGGAATGAAAGATATGATGGCCTTTTTAGGAATGTGTCTTTTTTTGTGCATCCATATTTACAGTGGAACACAAATACATATATTGTTATTTTAGTATAAGTGATGTATTTTTATGTTTGCATTATATAATAACCCTGCAAACATTTTTGTGTTTATAGACACACACACACACACACACACACACACACACACACACACACATGCATCTCTATATACACATGAAAAACACATTGAAATAGTCAGAAAATTCCTTGATTCCTATATATTCCATGTATAAATGTACATAAACTATGATCAGCACAATAATGTTGCAATACACATTTAATCAGTTATTATTAAAATATTAAAACATAATAGATTATTTTTGTTATTAAAAATTGTTTTATAAATAATTTTATAATAATTTAATAAATAAAATAACTTAGATGTATTTATTTACCTATATTTAATTTATTTATATTATTTAAAAAGTATATTTTATATAATTGATATATTTTCTAATTTCATTGTAAATTTAGGTACTTTAGTAATTAATAATTTTGTTGTCCTTGTCACCTATATATGTATATTTTATATATATTATATTTGTATGTATGTATGTGTGTGTGTGTGTGTGTGTGTGTGTGTGTGTGTGTGTATGTGTGTGTGATATGTTGTAATATCTTTTTTATTCAAGGTTATTACTTAAAACACATAATTGTAGGTTATTTAAATAAATTAACATTTAAAAGATTCTAAAATTGAAAAGATTACTTAAGTTAAAATGTATTTTATTTATAATTTTATTATAAATAATAATGTACAATTTAAAGGTTTATTTATTTTATATTTTCTGTGTGTGTGTGTGTGTATATACATCCATACATATATTACATTTAATTTATGTATTTATAATTTATATGTATTATATTTTATTTATAATTATAATTTTATTATAATTTATATGTATTATAATTTTATTAATATATAAATATATTTCACTTGTAGCTTGTGGTTTTGCTCATTGTAACTGTTATTCACAGTTCTGGAGCCCAAAATAAACGTGTGAGGAAGTTTTCCTGTTCGTTGGGGCTGCTGTACCCGTGTGCTGATGGTTTGGTCAGTCAGTCAGTCGGCCGGTCAGTCATTGGTCAGGCAGGAGGCAGGCATTGTATGACAGCAGGCCATAAAGCAAATATTTCACCTCTATCTCTATTCCAGGCACGGATATTGAGCCTCTTCCTCTGATGGTTCTTCTAGTCCATGCCACATTTACATTTCCTTATTCTTTGTCCATCTGCCTTTGTTTTCTTTTTCACAAACTGCCTCTTTTTTTTCCAGAGGCCTTTTCTGTTTTTGTTCTGAAAATGACTTCCTTCCTTCCTTTACAAGCTGACCCCCTGAGGCCGGGGGGAGGTGTGTTTGACAGTCTGCTGTGTAATTACGACCCCCTCTCTCCCTCTCATCTCAAGCTTCATGCTGAGCTCCACACTGTTTCTTCTCATCTTGTTTCTTCTCATAGTTTTAAAAAGATATGATATGTATGTTTAAATACGTTATAGTTTGCCTTGATCTTTTTCAGTCTCACATTGCAGTCAACGTAAGAACTAATCTAAGATATAACAAATTGATCGTCAATTTCAAAAGATCACTAAAGTTCTGACACACCTCATTCTTTACTATTGCTTTTTAAACATTGCTATAATATTAAAGTCATTAAAACAATGAAATAACACAAATTATAAGTAATTATGCAGCAACCAAAAATAATGAAAATGTTAGACAAATGAAAGCTAGTTTATTGGGAAGGTTTGAGGCCTGCAGTCATCAGTAAGGTCTGTGCTGTTGCTCAGGAGAGCAGGGCAACATCTGTGTGGAATTCATGCCACATCAAAGACTCAATAATGAGCTGCTCTCCAACCTCAACTGTGCCGACTGAGTCCACAATCAACTGAAGCACAGACATTTCCAATTGTTATTTCCCAAATTATTCCACAAACGCTACTTCTTTTTAAAACATAAAATAGTTTTTTATTAAGATCAAGAGTGTATACGTCCCTTGCACATATACAATTTTATTTAGCAATGATGCATATAATTGATAATAATGCATTACAATATTGTGTTACTCCATAAAAAAGTAACTAAATGAGTTAGTTACTTTTTATGGAACGTAACGCATTACGTTACTTTTGCATTACTTTTTTTCACCTTGACTGGGCATTTTTTAATAACAAAAAATGCAAAAGTTATATTTTTGTCAACTGTAAAGCCTCAGCCTCAGTAATAAAATACAAAGCAGTTATTTTAAATTGCAATATTTAACAATATTACTGTTTTAAAGTATTTCTGATCAAATAAATGTAGACTGTCTTTAAAAAGTTTTTAACAGTAGCGTATATACAATGAAGCCCATTTTAAATATATTATTATAATATTATATATATATATATATATATATATATATATATATATATATATGTAATTGAATAAATCTATATGTATATATTTGGAATTATAAATGTAATATATTTATATGGAATATTACATAATTCCAATAAATAATATAAATAAACATTTATAGTTTATATGTATTCATTTATTTGTGATTTTTTTATTTTTTTTTATTTTTACATTTCATGAAATGTTGTTCACTTATATATATATATATATTCCAATGGATTGATTTATTTGAAGCAATATATCTGGATTTTATTTTATTTTTTTTACTCATTGCTGTTGTTGCTGTTTTCTAATTACATTCTGATAACGTTATTATATATTTTATTTAAATTAGAAACAAAATTACAATGAAAATCTGCCATGTATGATTCAAATATATATATTTTATTCCATGTTACAAATGTGGAATATGCTTCATTGTCATGAAAAAAGTGAAAAATAGGCTTCATTGTCTTTAAGCAGCATATAATGCAAATTTGTTTTCAGAATATGTCCAGGTTATGTTTTTGACAATTTTCTTAAAGCTAAAAACATAAAAATAGTGTAAATCCATGTCCTTTAGCGCCACCCTGTGCTGAACTTTGGTGTTTGTGACAAACATTCATGCACAAAGAATCAAACTTTAAATCTGAGCAATAACCACACATTTGACAAAGTAATTAACTATTAAATATTGACAACAATAATTATGGCATTACAGGGCAATAAAAAAAATCATTTATTATCAAAATGAATGACAAAATATTTTTCTGGTCACTGGCAAAGGGAGATATCTAATCATCTTTATATTGCATTTCAGTATGGCTGTAATTGTAGTTCTTGTCAACATTATAATTGGATTATTTTCCATGTGATTTTATGTATGAATGTCTAAAGTATCTATGGGGACAATTTTATTTTTTTGCCCACTTGAAACCACATATGATATTCTGCCACGCTCTTATGAACAAAACATCAAGCTAAATCACAGCAGAGTATGTAGAAAAAAACACAGAGGAGCCGGTTAAACCAAACCACACATTCATTTGGCGTGAGTGATGAAATGACACTGAGGCTGTTGTCACTGGAGGACTTGGGGCTCGCCGTGTGTCTAATGTATAATTACACTCAAGAGTCGCCCGCAGGGCAGTGAAGAGCGGGTGGAAATATGTCGTTTGACTGGTCCCATGGCAACTCTCGGGTCAGAGAGGACATATTTTTTGTTTAGGAAGGAAGAAAAGAAAGCAGCTTTGAGAGAGGAACTGCCAGGAGACACAGCATGCTATCACATGAAGGAGGACTTCATTACACTGGTGCAGTGGGCCGAACAGCTACAGTAACCTTTGAAACCAGCGCTAACCTTTGGACTTTCTAATGCACCCTTGTGGGCCTGTTTCTGACGTCCTGTGGAATGCTGCTTCTGTAAAACAACACAATAGACCTATCATGTGTGTGAATTGACATTTCACAGCAGAGCTACACTGAACTATTAAAGGAACAGATTCTGAGACAGCTGCCACACAACAAGCTTCATTGACAAACTAGCTAAAGTGACTTTTATTCTGCACATGCTCAATTCAGGTCATTTAACAAAAAGCTGATTTTGAGGTATCCACTGAACTTTATTTCAGTGAGGTTGAATATCCTGTTAAAATCGAGTGTATTCAAAATAAATAAATACATATTATAAATTAAAAATATGGTGACAATGTTTCAAGTATATACAACTTATAACCATATATTAACTTTGATGTTGATATAATGATTATTTACTACTTGAGCTACTTATTTTTTTTTTGGCTAAACCATAACAAATGCTGATAACCACCATGATAATACAGGTAGTTCAACCGAAGCCTCAGAATTAATTGTAAGTGGTCTATGCATAAACCATGGCCATTACTTATATAATGATGGTGCACAGGGTCATACAGACAAAATGCATAAAAAATAAAATATAATCATATGCAAGGTGACTTGCAGGTCTTCTAGAAATGTGGTTTTCACCATAAATTATAAGGTAAAAACCATTACATTTGCAAAAACCATACATTTGACTGTATTTTATGGTGAAATTATATAATGTGATGTTAAATCATTGGAAGATATCTGTTTGATAAGAGTTAAAAGTTGTTGAAATACCATTCAAAA
The DNA here is from genome assembly GCA_039654775.1 of Spinibarbus caldwelli. Classification (NCBI taxonomy): domain Eukaryota; kingdom Metazoa; phylum Chordata; class Actinopteri; order Cypriniformes; family Cyprinidae; genus Spinibarbus; species Spinibarbus caldwelli. The sequence goes on from CM077242.1 coordinate 27,521,513, forward strand.
GAACATCACAAAATACAGAACAATTACAACTCTCCCACTGCAACATATACAGTATAAAAAAGTAACAATGAATAATAATAATAATTACTAATAAATTACACATACAAAATAGCAATAGTTAAAGAAATATATCAAATTTAAAAATAAAATTACTTAAATTAAAGTTACAGTTATCTGAACAGTATCTGTTAATGTTTATAAAGATAATAAATAAATCTCACATCAGCGATTTGTTCACAGTGATGATTTAACATTTCACATATATTTGTGAAAATTAAAGGGGGTGCTTGTCTTATTAATTATATCTACTTTTACTAAATGTATACGTCAGTTTTCCATAATTACTGCAAGATTACAAGACATTTCTTCAATCCATTGAGAAGAGGAAGGTCCTTGAGTAATTTCCCAAGCTAACGCAAAAACATCCTTAGCCTGTATTAATCTGAAATCTATAACTTTGCGTTTGCAACTACATTTACAGGGTAAATTTGAGCATTTTACAGTATTTTATTTATTTATTTATTTTTACAAATTATTTATTATTATTAATTATTATTATTATTATTTTTAGTAGTAGTAAAGTATTAAGTATTTAGTATTATTATTAGTAAAAAATATTAAGCCAAAATAAATCTAAACTAACTTTAAATAATTATAATATAGCTACCACTTAGACTTGCTTCAAATGCACATTATTCCTGACAGCTGATGTCATCATATAAAAAAGCAAAATAGCCCCCAGCTGCTGTAATTGTAGCTGTATAGTTCAACATTAATATTATGATCAAGTCTTTAATGTAAAAAAAACAAACAAACAAAAAAAAACAACAACCTATAATTATAAAATAATTTCTCATATACCAAAATATGGCAGCTATTATGATTATGATATAAAATATAAAACATGACCTGGTTTAAATTGTATTAAAAATTGAAAGATTTTTTTTTTTTTTTTTTGCCTAATAAAAGATGCCAGATCATAACAAAGATGTCACCTTGACCGCACTCAAATGTTTGTGACAATTACAAGGTACTGCTCTCATCCTCAGAGACCTCAATTTCAATGCGCATAAATTGCCCCTGATGCTCTTCAGCGTGTTTATGGAGCTGCCAGCGACTGGCAGAGGCGGTGTGGAAATTCAATTTGGTACCAGTGCATGGGATTCATGTACTGGAAAAAAGATGGAGGCAAGGGGAAACTTGACCTTGTTTACTGCTGACTGCTGCTAATCTGCCAGTAAATAAAGGCTGATCTTATTCAAGCTTTCATCCATATTATTATTATTTTCTATTATTATTATTTTTAATTTCAGAATGAATAACCATGGTATAAAAAGCTCAACGTGTCTGAGTGTAAGAACGTGAGGTTTTTAATGCATACACTGTAAAGAAGATTTAAAACTCAACACACACACACACACACACACACACACACACACACACAAGCTGCCTTTTGAGAGAGAGAGAGAGAGAGAGAGAGAGAGAGAGAGAGAGAGAGAGAGAGAGAGAGAGAGAGAGAGAGAGAGAGAATCTCAAAACAGGTCAAATTAGAACTTTTGCTGTCAAATATTCATACACAACTCAAATTGCGTTAAAATAATCTGAATTACTTTAATTTTTCTTGAGGGTTGCAAATTAATAACTGAGGCCAATAGGGGGAGACAGAGACTAAGCCACAATACAGCAATTCCCAATAAATTTCCACTTAACAGTAGCCTATGTTTTTTTTTTTCATTTATCCTACATTTGTGAAAATTGACTATTTGTAAAAAGCACAAAGGAGAGTTTAAGTCTTCTTGAAAAGCCGTTTTAATAAAAGTGAAATTTGAATTTAATGAAGTTCAAAATCTCGCTTTCAATGTCTTTCCTTATTCGGAAATCACACTTGTTTAACTGGCATTGAAGTGTCTTTTACTACTGTCGATTAAAATTTGTATTACACTTCAGCAACAATAACAATAAAAAAAGATATTTTTGAAGACAATTTCACAGCCATAAAATAAATAACGCTTTATAATAGTAAATATAGCCTACGCAACTCTATTCTAAATATCGTCAATAAATTTAATCTACAATGAAATCATTGGTTTTTACATGTCACGTAACCAATCATGACCCCCGGGGTTTAAACCTGAGCAGGTCACTGTGAAATTTGAGTGCTGATATTTTTTTAGCTAACAACAGTTTAAATTTCTGCCTGTCACTCAAACAAAGCTTATCATATGGCTTCAGAATACGTTGAATTTAGCACATAAGTCATATGGACCCACTGTTATGATAGCCTACTTTTATGGTGTGTTTTGTCTTTATTGGACATTGAAAGCACCAGGCCCTATCCGCTTTGATTATGGAAAAGAGCAGCATGAACATTCTCCTTATCATCCCGTTTTCCCCGTAGAAAAGAAATCCATCAAGATCTATAACAACATAATGGTGAGAAAATGAATTTTCATTTTCATTCAGGAAATTATTTTAGGATCTTAATCATCTAGTCGTTCTTCATCTCCTCTGGAGTTTTTTGAACTTTTGAAGCCTGTGGTTATATAAGTTGTTTTAGCTTTCAGAGAAATATGCTACACATGATTTATCCAGTAAATCAACAGGTCTGCCTTCACTAGTTCCCATTGTCCATGATTATGCTCAGCTCAAACATCCCTTAACCTGTAATAAACTCAAATTGGCTCATGTGAATGTCGCCTGCAGTTACTGCTCTGATGATGGATGGCATAGGCTTGCTGAAGTGATATGAACATATCTGTGTCATAGGTACATTTGTGGAATGTTGTTTAGCGAGACTTTGCACTTTTTAGAAGCACAAACAATGTGCGAGATTAGGAACGTCTCGGCTACGCACGTAACCCTCGTTCCCTGATGGAGGGAACGGAGAAGTTATGTCGTGACGACATTAGGGGATTCACTTGGGAGCCCTAATCACCTCTGACTTTAAGAGAAAACGCCAGTGAATATTGGCTAGTGGATTTTGCATACCTGAGCCACTCCCCATGCACACGGGTATAAATAGGCGGCAGGTGCATCCACTCATCAGGTTTTACGCTGAGGAGCCGAGAACGTGTCCCTGGCACCCAGCAATGTTTTCAAGATTGTGGCATGGGGACATGACATCTCCGTTCCCTCCATCAGGGAATGAGGGTTACGTACGTAACCGAGACACTCCCTATCTGTCAGTCACTACGAGTTATGTTGTGATGACATTAGGGGTCTATGGAAAGCGCCACAACCTGAACCCCGTCACAACTTTATGGCATTGCAGATGTTGACAAGCAAGCGCTTGACAGACAAATGCCATGCAAGGGTCGTAACCTTCCCATCGTCCCAGCGCAAATTCGCTAACCTGAGTACATCGCAGCTGGAGATAGCCAAGCCGCTGTTCCTTTTCCCACAGAAGTCGGAAGGGATTTCGACCTTCAACGAAAGATAGCTTCAAGTCTTTCCTATTTGTTGTTACAGCTTGGCAGTAACGACGGGGAAGTGAGCCTTCCAGAGAAGGGCGCTACGGAGGCCACATCCTGCCCGAAGGGAGGTAACATGTGGAGACACTGATATGGACTGACACAGGCCTGGGGCCATACTACATACGACTGGACCCTAGGGCAGATCTTACCTAGGGGTAGGGAGGAGAGCTTCCAGCAGGGCCTGACAGAGGGCTCTGTCAAAGGGAAGACACGGGTTTACCGTGAGGGAAACCTTACCATAGAAGAATATACATATGGGATTACCTGAAGGGAATCAAGCCATACGGACACCTAGCCCAGTGCAGGGGCTGATCGGAGACCCGGGCAAGCTAACACAAGTACTGGGCCTGGCATCAGACTGCTCCCCCCAGTCTGACTGCCAGGGGTGCTGGAGGAACTCCACCAGGGTTCGCCGTCCAGGGAACTGAACTGGAGGAGGAAAAAGGTGCTCGCATCCCTGGGTGACGGGGAATGGCGCAGCAAGCGTGACACCGGCCAGCTCTTCCCGCCAATTACCTGTTACCCAACACATGGGAAGAAACTGGTTCAACGCGGAGACTGTAGAATCTCGCAAAGGTTTTCGGTGTCGCCCAGCCCGCATCTCTACAGATGTCTGCCAGAGAGGCGCCGTTCGCCAATGGATAGGAGGAGGCAACACTCCGTGTGGAGTGAGCTCTCACCCTCAGGGGGCACGGCTCGCCTTGAGATTGGTATGCCAAGGCGACGGCATCCACTATCCATCCACTATTTAACCTTCTGGCACCCCTCAGGAACCTCACGATGAGATCGTGCTTTCCCATGGACCGGCCGTCCAATGCATTGTGATGGGCTGCGATAGCAGCCACATACACTTTCAAGGTGGACGATGACAGCCTACGCTCCAAACTTCTTGCAGGAAAGAAAGCACTACTCCAATCGTGCGCCTTCAGGGGTCTTCTCAGTGAGAAGAACACCAGATCGCGAACAGACTCAACTCCAAGGCAAGAGCTCGCCTCGTAAAGAGGGCCCTGGCCTGAGTGAAAGTGTCTTCCACCGCCGGTGGACAAACACTCAAGTCTGCCACGTCTCATCCAGGAACCACACATGGAGGTTCCAAGATCTGGACGCAGATACCACATGGTGCCGGGCCCCTGAGAAAGGAGGTCCTTCCTCAGAGGGATGCGCAAGAAGGGGCTGTCAAGAGGAGCATGAGTTCCGAAAACCAGGTCCAGGTGTGCCAAACCGGCGCAACCGGCAGGACCTGTTCCTCATCCTCGCTGACCTTGCACAGTGTCTGTGCGAGCAGGCTCACTGGGGAAAATGCATACCTGCGTAGAGCCCGAGGCCAGCTGAGTGTTAGTGCATCCATGCCAAGGGGGCCTTGGTCAGGGAGAAATACAGCTGGCAGTGGGAGGACTCGCGGGAAGCAAACAGGTCTACATGAGCTTCCCCGAATCAACTCCAGATCAACTGGATCGTCTCGGGATAGAGTCACCATTCTCCGGGGAACATGAGCTGTCGTGAGAGCACATCGGCTGCACGATTGAGCTCCCCCAGGACATGAATGGCATGCAGCGACTTGCACTGCATCAGACTCCAGAGGAGGAGATGGCGGGCGAGTTTTGACATGCGACGTAATCGTAGACCACCCTGCCAGTTGACGAACGAGACAGCTGCAGTGTTGTCCATGCGGACCAACACGTGCTAGCCAAGCAGGCGGCCGGACCGCTGCAAGGCTAGTAGCACTGCCAGCAACTCGAGGCAGTTGATGTGCCAAAGAAGTCGAGGCCCTGTCCAGAACCCCGAGGCTGCCTGCCAGTTGCATGTAGCACACCAGCCTGCACTGGAGACATCCATCATGACAACGACATGCCGAGACACTTGTTCTAAGGGTACTTCAACCCGTAGAAAGACAAGGTCCATCCAGGGGCTGAATGAGCGGCAACGTGTTGGCGTGACGGTCACGCCAATTGTACCGCGGCGACATGCCCATCTTGGGACTCGGGAGTTTAACCTGTGCTGAAGTCGTCCCATATGAAGCAATCCGAGTGGCGAGACTGCAGCTGCGGATGCCATATGCCCCAGGAGCCTCTGAAAGTTTTTCAGTGGTACCACCATCCTGCCTCTGAAGGAACTCAGGCAGGTCATCATGGACTGGGCACGCTCATTGGTGAGACGTGCCACCACACTCACCGAGTCTAACTCCATACTGAGAAAGGAGTTTCCCTGCACAGGGGAGAGCTTGCTCTTTTCCCAGTTGACCCAAAATCCCAACTGGATGAGGTGCCAGAGCACCAGGTCCCTGTGGTTGCACAACTGTTCTCGCATGCGGGCCATCCTCGAGACAGTTGAGGATCCTGATGTCCACTTCCCGTAACGGGGCAAGGGCGCCCTCTGTGACTTTCACAAAGACACGAGAGGACAGGGAGAGCCCGAAGGGGAGGACCCTGTACTGCCATGCCCGACCCTTGAACACAAACCAACAGTCTGTGTCGAGGGCGAATCGAGACATGAAGTAAGCGTCCTTCAGGTCGACCAATGCAAACCAATCCTGGGGTTGGATGCATCTGATGATGCACTTCTGCATCAACATCTTGAACGGAAGCTTGCGCAGGGCCCGATTCAAGACTCACAGATCCAGGATTAGCCGGAGGCCACCACCTTTCTTGGGTACGAAGAAGTAAGGGCTGTAAAACCCCTGCTTCTTCTCGGCTGGAGGGACCGGCCCAATTGCATCCTTTACCAGGAGTACAGCAATCTCCTCGTGTAAGACAGGTGCGTCTTGGACTGCCACTGAAGTCTTGAGAACGCCACTGAACTTGGGAGGTCGCCTGGTGAACTGAATCGCATAGCCGAGTCGGATTGTGCGAATGAGCCAGCAGGACGGGTTGGGCAGCGCAAGCCACGCCCCAAACTCCGTACGAGTGGCACCAAAGGGACAATCAATATACCCGCAGTAGTGCAGCGGAGGGGAGTTGAGCCGGATAGGCCAGAAGGCATTGCGTTCTGACTGATCTCAGCAGAACTCCCCGCGTCCCCGGAGGGACTGGCCAGAGATGCGTGGAGAGGCAATGCGTCCCCCAACCGCAACTCCCTGGCTACTGGCAAAGGGAGGAGTCGTGGGCGCTCACTGTCAGTCCGCGAGCCTGAGAACCCGGGGGAAAGGGAAATTGCTCTTTCTTTGACAATGTGGGAACAGAAAAATGAAACAGAAGATTTTCCACCCTGGGGAAGGAGCGGCGCTGTCCTCGCCGTCTCCTGAGAAAGAGCAGCTTCCCACATCTCTAGGTTTCTCGTGTTAGGGCCGCTTGTCACCTTCCTGGACGATTTAGGGGCTGGCTGAGAGACAGGGGGTGCCACGTTCCTGAGAGAGCCGCGATGCGCTGGCCTAGGTGACGATTCAGCACGGGGCGGAGCAGCTCTGGAGGACACAGTAGGGCACCCACGGCGATGAGCAGACTGGGGCTTGGCCCATGGCAGAGTGGTGGCAGATGGTGCATCACGCCTGGCAAGATGGCCTCGGTCTGCTTCTGTACTGCTGAGAACTGCTGGGCACAGTCCTCGACAGTGTCGCCGAACAGTCCAGCCTGGGAGATGAGAATGTCGAGAAAGCGCACTTTGTCGACATTGCTCATCTCAGCAAGGCTGAGCCATAAATGACACTCTTGGGCCACAAGTGTGGACATCGCCTTCCCGAGGGACCACGCTGTGACTTCCGTCGCCCGTCGGGCGAGGTCAGTTGCCGAGTGCAGCTCCCGCATTGACCTCAGGTTGGCACTACCCTTGTGCATTTTAGTGCCTTAGCTTGGTGAGCTCGCAGGATAGCCATGGCATGCAGAACAGAGGCGGCTTGGCCTGCAGCACTGCAAGCTTTGGCCGTGAGAGCGGCCATCAGCTTACAGGCTTTGGACGAGAGATGAGGATGATTCCTCCAAGTGACGGCGTTTTGCGGGCACAGGTGCACCGCAACCACACTCTCCACCTGGGGAATGTCAACGTACCCCCGACCCGCCCCACTATCGAGGGTAGTGAGGATGGGGGAGGCAGAAGAGCAGCTTCTGGCCGAAAAAAGGGGCCGTCCACAAGCTCATTAGCTCCTCATCGACCTCCGGGAAGAAAGGAACCACGGCAAGACGTGGCAGCGAGCCACGGCCTGTGACGAGGAACCAATCATCTCGCTGCGAGGGCTCAGGACTGGGAGGTGTGCACACCTCCAACCCGATGCTCGCGGCGGCCCGGGAAAGCACGGCCGTCAACTCTGGGTCCGATTTGGCGGCGGCTGCGACACCCGAGGGGGGCAGCCCTGCCGAATCTTCATCCTCAGAGGACGATTGCCCATCCCCCGATGCTGCTATCGACATCTGATCCTCTATCGGCGCGCTGAATGAAACACTGTGCACGCCACAAGACGGCACAGCATAATCACTGGGGAGCCGCACAGAACAGCAGCTGCGGGAGGAGTGAAAGGTCTGTGGGGACTGGCCTGGCAGAAAGGCTCTCACTGTAACCCTCAGATTGCCCAGAGCACTAGCCGATGGTTCTCTGCTCGTGGCAGAGAAGCCAGCATGGGTAGTGACAGAGGGAGCCCATCCCCGTGAGGAGAGAGAGGCGCGATCGCAGCGCTGCCATGGTTACACGCTCAAAACGAGCGCATAAACCATCCACGAACGCAACTTCAGCGTGCTGGATGCCCAGACGCTGAAGACAACGATCGTGGCTGTCGACGGAGGATAGGAAACGACTGCAACCAAGAGGACACTGCCGGAACGGCATCTTTAAAAAGACGCGAACCGACCGTGATTTGCTCTTTTAGAAAATCTGCTCTTTTAGTTGAAGTGCCCAGGGGAATCACTGCAGACAGGGACACCACTGTTCACACTGTAACGCCAACCAGAACAGCTTCCAGACAGATGATGAATGGCTTTGTGGAGATCAACACGTTCATCCACTCGGCTCCGAAGCAAAAATCTGATGAGTGGATGCACCTGTCGTCTATTTATACCCGTGTGCACGGGGAGTGGCTCAGGTATGCAAAATCCACTAGCCAATATTCATTGGCGTTTTCTTTTAAAGTCAGAGGTGATTGGGGCTCCCAAGTGAATCCCCTAATGTTGTCACGACATAAGTCGTAGTGACCGACAGATAGGGAAAGACTAATACTGAAGTTGGCCAGAAATGTGAGCGTTGAGGTCAACAGGTCAGCGCTACATATAGAGATAATAGTAAATACTTCTTACTGTTTCTGTAGTGTAGTATAGCATGCTTGCTATGAACAGTATGCAAGCAGCAGCCTCTGAAAAAGTGGACAGCCACTTTTGCACTGCATGGCTGTATCCAAAGTCTCATACTTCCCTACTATATAGTAGGCAAAAAACAGTATGTGAATAGAGTAGTATGTCTGAATTCACAGTATTCATAAAACAACAGGCAAAACATTCCTGGATGAACTACTGCTTCTGGCGAGATTCTGAAGTGTGCTTCCAGTGTACACTCAGAACATTTAATTCTCTCCTCTGTCCCCCTCCACCACCTCCCACCACTTCTATAACAGCTGATGACTTTGCCACTTTTTTTACAGGCAAAACTAGAACAATCAGTAGTCAGTTCTCTCCTCCACACACACACGACCTCCAACCAACCACATCCACTGCTAAAACTCCCATCTTCTCCTTCTGTCCACTCACTGAGGCAGAGGTATCCAAACTTCTTCTCTCCAGCCATCCTACAACATGTCCTCTAGACCCAATCCCATCACACCTTCTCCAAGCAATCTCTCCCACACTCTTACCAGCACTCACACACATCATCAACACATCTCTCCTCACAGGCATTTTCCCCACTGCGTTCAAGCAGGCTCGGGTAACCCCACTGCTCAAGAAACCTACATTAAACACTTCTCTTACTGAAAACTACAGACCTGTCTCTCTCCTTCCATTCATAGCGAAAACACTCGAACGAGTTGTCTTCAACCAGGTCTCATTGTTTCTTTCACAGAACAACAAACTGGATGCTAAACAGTCAGGTTTCAGGAGTGGCCATTCAACTGAGACTGCGCTACTCTCAGTCACTGAAGCCCTGCGAATTGCAAAAGCAGACTCCAAATCATCAGTCCTCGTTCTGCTGGATCTATCTGCTGCGTTTGACATTGTTAATCATCAGATCCTCCTGTCTACCCTCTCATCTCTGGGCATCACTGGGATTCCACTTCGCTGGTTTGAATCCTATCTCACTGGTAGGTCTTTCAGGGTGGCCTGGGGAGGTGAGGTTTCCAAAGCACATCAACTGGTCACTGGGGTTCCTCAGGGATCGGTTCTTGGACCTCTCCTCTTCTCCACATACACGACATCACTGGGTCCCATCATACAGGCACATGGCTTCTCCTACCATTGCTACGCTGATGACACACAGCTCTATATCTCTTTTCAACCAGATGATCCAACAGTAGCTGCACGGATCTCAGGCAGCCTGGCGGACATCTCGGCATGGATGAAAGAACATCACCTACAGCTCAACCTGGCAAAGACTGAGCTTCTTGTCTTCCCTGCTACTCCAACCCTACAGCATGACTTCACGATTCAGTTAGGTTCATCAACAATTGCCCCATCAACTTCGGTCAGAAATCTCGGTGTAATCTTTGATGACCAGTTGACCTTCAAAGAGCACATTGCAAAGACTGCTCGATCTTGCAGGTTTGCACTACACAACATCAGAAAGATCAGGCCCTTTCTGACAGAGCATGGTGCACAACTTCTTGTCCAGGCCCTTGTCATTTCTAGGCTGGACTACTGCAATGCTTTTCTGGCTGGACTTCCATCAAACACAATCAAACCTCTACAAATGATTCAGAATGCAGCGGCACGTCTGGTCTTCAATGAGCCCAAAAGAGCCCATGTTACACCTCTCTTTATCTCCTTGCACTGGCTACCAGTTGCAGCTCGGATCAAGTTCAAGACACTGATGCTTGCATATAGAACAACCACAGGCTCAGCACCCGCCTACTTCCACTCACTATTACGAATCTACACCCCCCTCCAGAAGTCTGATATCTGCTAGTGAGCGACGCCTCGTGGTACCATCACAGAGAGGCTCAAAATCACTCTCCAGAACATTCTCATTCACCATTTCTGGCTGGTGGAATGATCTTCCCACCCCTATCCGGAATGCTGGATCCCTACCAATCTTCAAGCAACAACTGAAAACTCATCTCTTTCAGCACTACTTGACTTCATCCTAAACTTAAAAAAAAAAAAAAAAAAAAAAAAAATTCTTTCTCTTTATTTATTCCTTTCCTTTCTAGCTTGTACTTATTTGAACAATGCCTGAGACTTGTTGTTACGAGCACTTCCTCTGTCTGATTGCCTCTTCAAGACGAATCGCTTTATGTATTCCCCAATTGTAAGTCGCTTTGGATAAAAGCGTCTGCTAAATGACTAAATGTAAATGTAAATGTAAATGTACACTTTACTATCCCATGGGTTCATTCATTTTTGAATGATAGTGAAGCAACGCAACTGACACTAGTAGGTCACATGACAATGACAACATGGCCAATGTAGTATGTCTGGATTAAATTCATAATATACACATTCATACTTTATAGAATATAACATACTGTTTTACACTGTTGCAAAGTAATTACTTGTTCAAAAAAGTACCTACTCATAATGTATGCATTTTTATGCATTTTATTGTAGGATTCAGTATTCCATAATAAAGCATATATTCTGCTACACTATATTGCCAAAAGTATTGGGTCACCCCCTTCTAATGAACAGGTTTGACTACTTTAGTAATTTCCATGAGTGCTAATCTTAATGTTTAAGCATATAATGATATTGTAGGGAATTGTGTGCTTCTAATTTTAAAACAACAGTTTGGACAAGACCCTTTCTATTCTAACATGACAATGCCTCTGTGTATAAGGCAAGGTTCAAAAAGAAATTATTGATTTAGTCAGTGTGGAAGAACTTGACTGGTCTGCAGAAAGCCAAGTCCTAATCCCAGCTGATCACCTCTGGTGTGACTTTAAATGCAGACCCTGAGCCAAAAACTCATCACCAAACACCAATGACTTGTACATTTGAGTACAGTCATTTTAGACATTTCCAAAACTGTTGCAACAGAGATGGAAATACAATTTTTAAATGCATTATGTTTCCATCTTTGTTGCCACAGTTTTGGAAGTGCCTTTTTCTGTTCTAAAGAAGGAGGTGACCCAATACTTTTGGCAATATAGTGTATATACTTGTCAGAGTCTTAGTCATCATTGTCATCAGTCAAGATCACAACCACCTGGATTCCGATCACCCGCAGCTGCAGTCAGTTATCATCTCTTCTTTAAATACACACTCTGTTCAGACTCTCATTGTCTGGTCTACCGTTCACAACACCGAACAGTTCCTAGACCCTATGTGTACTTACCTGTTTACTTACATTTCAGCTCTCCAACGATCCTCCTGCGATACTCCATCTAAGAATCCCCTGTTCCTGGTTCCTGCACTCCATTGATCCTGCAAAGAGACTCACATCAGTCAACAGCTAAGACCCATTGAACTGTTACTATTTCCAAGATTCTCACCTGCCATTCTCTCCTCACGATCTGCATTCATCCTGTCAATAAACAATCCCGTGTTTCACTTACCTCTGTGTCTCCTCGCCTGCATATCTGTGACAATACTGTGCATTTTGGAAAATATAGCATACTCCGTTGTAATGTTTATCATTGCAAAATGTGTACTGTTTACATACTTCTATTTCTTTAAATGGTAGATAGTGTATACTGTGAAGTAAGCAGCTGCTCTTCTGTTTTGAATATATATATATATATATATATATATATATATATATATATATATATTTATTATTATTTTTTTTTTTGTACTGTTTTGGAAATTCAGTTAGCTTGTCTCCTTTTGTGCACATTCCAAATAAATTGATATTATTTGGGGTCAGCTGGAAGAGTTTTACATTTTAGTACATTAGAATACTCTAAACTAGGCATATCTAATATCTTATTAGATTCATATTCAGCATAAAACTGCAGAAAGATGCTTATTGCTCATTCAGAATTAAACTGTGAAAGGGCAAATGTATAATTTCTGGGAAAACCATATTATCCTGCTTAAAGTTAATTGGTAGCAATGCTACATTTTGTGCTGAAATATGAACAAGCTCCTCTGTACCATACCATATATCTCATGTCAAATTTATATAGCAAAACCATATCAATTTCAGAATTAGTGTTGTTACGATACTGGAATTTCTAAGTGTGATACAATACATTTTATACATTATTGAAAGACAGAAATGCACTACCTGATCAAAAAAAAAAAAAAAAAAGTGGAAATACTGAAGAGTCTAGGATTCAGTCATCATTGCAGTGATTATTAAGTTTCTGTCATGTTGTATATTTGGCAAATATATATTTGGCAAACTAATGCAGTGTGTAGCTTTTCATTTCTTAAACAACCATGTTGGAAGACGTACCCATGTACATATTCCAGGATGGTAATACCAAGATTCATTGGGCCCAATTTGTGAAATAGTGTTTCAGTGTGCATGAGGAATCATTTTCATAGATGAATTGGCCACCACAGAGTCATGACCTTAACCCCATTGAAAATCTTTAGGATGTGCTGAGTCAGCTTTGCAGAGTGGATCGTCTCTCCCATTGTCAATATAAGATCTCAGACAAAAATTAATGCAACTCTTGATGGAAATAAATGTTATGACATTGCATCAAGTCGTCGAAACAATGCCACAACGAATGCACAATTTTATCAAAAATACTGCAGTAAATGAGGATTGAAACCATTTAAAATGTGTCCATATCTATGTATTGAAAAAATTGTTGAAATTGATGAAATGTTTCTGTAAGAGCGATAAATCAAAAAATAATAGTACTGATAATATTATTAATAAAATAAAACATTCTGATGTCTGTAGAAGGTGTTCTGGTGTAAAATGTCAATGTTTTGCATTTATTGAAATATTTCCACACGCTGTTACAATTCTTTCAGGACTTCACAAAGCTTTATCAAGTAGGCCAAGGTGTTTGCCCTCCTCACAGCACCTTCACCTTGGCTTTCAGATGCTAAAAACAAATCCGCCTGCAGCAGCACCAGAATTAAGCCAAAGACACTGGACCGTTTTGAAAAGAATCCACTGTGACGATGTTCTTCCCCTTAAAATCCTGCTTAGAGGTGGTTTGTGAGGATTAAAGGGTGTTTCTGTAGTTTTTATCTAGTATTTGAGCACTTGATCACAGAGGCGTGCCCTAATCCGAACATCAATGTGGCCCCATCAGCGCAATGGCTCGAAGCTGCCAAGTGACAATGGACCACGAGCTTGTTTAGGGCCGGCTGTACGTGTGCTATTAAAGTTTTGGGCTGCTCACTTTGATACCTCTTGTCAAATGTCTAATCTGATAAAATTCAAGCCTCTCTGCATGTTGAAGTAAATGCTACATCAATGGAGATTACATGAGGAGCTTTTTGTTTTTGTTTTGTGAAGATTAGGTTAGCTTGGTTGAACATGAATAGGTTTGCTTACATGTATTAGTCAGAGCTGATTTATTGTGTGGGATTATGAGTTCTGGTTTGTAGATAAGCTTTTCTGTTGGTGACATGATTAATGGCACGACTTCAACAGCGAGTATCGGATGCGATAAGATCGAATGACTGCGAGCACATGTCTAAAACAGGATTATGACAAGGCTGCGTGTAAGGCTTCGTAACTTCACCTCACCAGTGTGTTTGTGAGGCTGATGGGCGCTTCATATAAAAGAGCAACAATCCGTGGTCAACATAACTAGTTGTGGCCAAAGTGACAGCCGTGTGAATCTGTGTATGACAAAGACCAGATGCCGGTAAACTTCCTGTGGGAGAGGAGTCATGTTTCAGTTGTTCTTGCTGGATGTGTGTCACAGGGGTCAGGGCTGTTTAGAGGCTGACCTGGATCATCACATAAAAAAAAAAGGCTGTTATGATCACCAAGACTGCATTTATTTAATCAAAAGTACCATAAAAAAATGTGAAATATTATTACTATTTAAAATAACTTGTTTTCTATTTTAATATATATGAAAATGTAATTTATTCCTGTGATGCAAAGCTGAATTACTCCAGTCATCAGTGTCACATGATCCTTCAGGAATCATTCTAATATGCTGATTTGCTGCTCATTTCTTATTGTACTGCTTAATATTTTTGTGAAAAGAGTGAGGAAAAACGTACCCTAAACTTCAGAAATCATTCTAATGTGCCGATATATGCTACTCAAAAACATTTCTTATTATTATCAGTGTTGAAAATGGTTGTGTTGCTTAATATTCTGTGGAAACCATTATCTTTGATGAATAGAAAATTAAAAATTAGCATCGATTTGACATAGAAATCTTTTGTCAGATAATTATAACTGCCTTTGCGCTCAGTTGTCAAACTGTCTTTACTATCAATTTAATTAGATTCTACATTGCAAATTTATTGTAATTTAATATATATAACTATTGAGTTACATATTGAATTTTGTCAAAATGGCAACAAAATATTTCTTGTCTTAATAGTTTCTATCTTTTTGGACAGCTTGTGTCCCATTTTTCAGTCACATGGCACTAGATCATTTTCTTGTTCATTTTAATTGTGAAGTGAAATTATTCTTTTCGAGAGGTCAGGGGTGTGAGGAGCGTAGGGCTGTAGGTTTGTCCCTTTGATGATCTTAAAAGAAAAACTATGGTCTTTTTCTGGATTCTTGGGAAATCTCTGTCATATACACAAGGTTACGTGGGGGTTGGCTGTGGAGTCAGAGGCTGTCTCAAGAGTTCATTACTGGGCTGGTGTAGTCTGAAGGGGGGGTTGTGAAAAGTGGCCAGGTCAGCAGTCAGGTCAGTATTGTTTAGTCTATAAGCTGCTCCCCCCACAGGAGAGCAGGCACCAGTTTTCCGTTTCTAAATGGCCAAGATTTATGTACAGGACTTCCAGTCTGTGAGATCACATGGTCTCGGGCTCCAGGAGTTCTGAGTGTCACTTACATCTCAGTATCTGAACACACACATACACACACACACACACACACACACACCCTTGTTACACAAGACTCTTTTATAGGCTGTAACAGTGGTAACAGGCTGGATTAGACTTTTATAAACTTTTCTCGCTTATTTCAAAACTACTGTTATTATAACAGAGATATTTATACACACAGCTGAAGCCGTTGTAAAGTAGCCAGAATACACACACCTGTCACCACACATAATTTCTCTAATACTGAAGCAAGCATTTAACAAATAACGACACCCTTTATCCATAATAAAATGACTGTAACCAACAGCTTCTCATCACTTATTAATGATGCACCAATATTACTGTTGAATGATTTAAATGGGCCTCTGACTCTATTAAACTTTAGCATGTAACTCGTCCCACATCATTTGTATTAGAATACATCAAATCATGCAGCTTGAGGTGTAAATGAGTTTAAGTAGTGATGTGTGTCCACTGACCACTTGCGATGAGTGGTACATTGTCCCCAAAAGCATTGTTAGCCAACTGTGGTCTCAAGCTCCATCATTGTTCAATGATTCGGTGTTTCCAGAAACCATACTTTCAACAAACATTTGCAAATGGGAACTTGTGTGGTTGGAATTAAAGCTCTTGACCAGTGGTAAGAAGCATATTTTCTTGTTAGTAAGACTTACTGACTTAAGTAGATCATGTTCTTGAGCAAAATAATCAAGTTAGCATGCAGTACAATCTGTATATTTCATTCCATATATATAAAAATGTCATTCTCTGTCTTTTAGGAGGTGTTTACACAACACTGTTTTCAACTAAAAAGAGGAAAAAATATGTGTTTTGGCTGCTCGTTTACACAGCAATAGTGTTTTGGGGGCCTGAAAATGCAATCGAGCAATCGGACCATGATTTCCGCCAAGGGGGATTTCACCGCCACTCCATAATCCAGCCATGTGTGCAGGGATGTAGTGTGTTTTTACAAAGTGACACCATCTACTGGCCTAGCATGAATAATACAGTGTTTTATTTTTCGCGGATCTGACAACGTTGTCATCTCTACCCAAAACTTTTCAAAAATGCAAAGAAAAAGCTTTTCTGTTTTTAGCAAGTGTGCCACACTTGTCCTGAAAAAGAATGCCAAAACATTTTGATCGCCATCTAGTGGCTGGCTCCAGTATAGGTCATAAACCCCGCCCTCTCCATATAAACAAATGAGACGTAAGCCAAATTAAAAAAAATCTAATTACACTTTACATAAATTTTTCCCAAAGATAGTTTCTATCATTTTAGGTAGTTTTTAATCACGCTGATGTATGTTCAAGTGTTCATTTTTCGAACAAGTTTGTTTTTAGTTCGTTATTTGACACTATAAAAATGAGATGTGGTGTCATGATTTTGAGCTTGTGATTGAGTCTGTGGGAGTTTGGGCAGGACTTTGATACTGAGGCTCCACATTATGATCAGTACTACGCCAATTCGGGCTGCAAATGAATCACTACTGCTTAGAATCTGGCTCCAAATGAATCACTACTGCGCAAATTCTGGCTCCAAATGAATCACTACTGCTTAGACTCTGGCTCCAAATGAATCACTACTGCGCAAATTCTGGCTCCAAATGACGTCATTTTCACAAGACGACAGCGGCCATACCTGGATGCTTTGGCTTCACTTTTCTATGGTGGAATGAAGTGGAGATGCATCGTCCATCTTTTTTTTTTATATAGTTTATGGTTTTTAGTACATTGCTGTGATGTAAACTTACCTTTAGTTTATCCAGAAAGCATGAAAGCAGTTTTCGAAGAATATGCATGTGTAAATGTGCTCGGTGACACTTTAGAATAGGGAACACTTATTCACTATTAACTACAACTTTTCCCTCAATAAATTCCTAATTTGCTGCTTATTAATAGTTAGTAAGGTGGTTGTTAAGTTTAGGTATTGGGTAGGATTAGAGATGTAGAATAAGGTCATGTAGAATAAGGCATTAATATGTGCTTAATTACTACTAATAAATGGCTAATATTCTAATAATATGCATGCTAATAAGCAACTAGTTAAGAGACCCTAAAATAAAGTGTTACCATGTGCTCTAGAAACCCAGAAGTATGACATAAGAGGTTAATACATGATTGAACCTAACATCTGTAAATATAGCAAAATAGTATTCCTCAGATGCCATCTTCGTTATTTGTAGCAATAATCTGACATTAATTTGATCTAAAAACTGATTAATTAGCAGTTACATCACATGAAATCATTCTTGAACCAACGTGGTTTGAATGATGGATGTGCGACAAAGGGTTTTGGGAAACAGTTGTGATTAGGTAGTTATTTTCTCCAACAATGCATTGCATTTTGGTAGTTAAACAGCGAGTTTAGCCAGGCCAGATCAGCCAAGATGGATTTTAATAGCAGACATAAAACAGGCTGTAGACACTTGGGAGTCTTGGCCTGGTAAAGAACCATGTGGAAACTGCCCAGAACACTTTAGCAACCATATTGCAATGTGCAAACAACTGCTCCACTTAGCAACTGCATAGGCACAACCTAATAACTAACCTGGCCATCCTAGCACCGTAGCACCATGTTTTTTATACAACAAAATACAGCAAAAAAAAAAAAGAAAAAAAGAAAAAAGACTTTATTCAATATTTGAGTGTTCTGGTGAGCGGTAAGAGAACTGCATTGACAACAGAGCAGAAAATCAAAGTTGAAATCATGTAATTTCCTAAATCACCAATATCAGTCAGCTACAAGCTTCAATATACAGTCAGATTTAACAATGCATCATAATACGATTATTTGATCATTAATATGAGACACAGCCTGAGTTTAATCAGCTTGCAGAAATCAGAGAGAGCAATCAAGCACTCCTGCATTGATCTTGATAGTGACGCTTGACTTACTAGGAACACAATCATCTGTGAGATAACAGGGAGTGTTCAGGAATGATGTCGATTATCTGGAGTTGTAATCTTGAATTTCATAGTTGTCTGGGTAATTCTTCCATGCAGCTCCAATTTGGTAACATGATTAGATGTTGTTATTTTTAAGGGCCAGGAGGAATCAATCACTGGTTCAGTCTCTATATTTTCAGACTTTTTGGCCCTTTCGAGCAAAACTCCAGCTGGACCGTAAAGGGAAAATGAGGCTTGTGTTTCAAAACAGAACACAATCTTCACATTCTGATGCTTGATTAATATTGTATCTGATGATGGATATTTTTCAAGCGTGTTATGGTGGGATGCTCAATATGAAGTCCCATCCTGTTTGCTTTGTGTTTCTCAGCTGAAATGAAACTCTTTCGGTCCACTAAACAAGTAGAGGTGATATATGAAAGGTTAGTGATAAACTTGATTTCTGTTTAACTAAACTGAGACCTACTGAACAGATGAAATGTCAACCAATATGGGTTTCAAATGGATGATGCAATGCTAAGAAAGGTGGCTGATTGTTGGGTCCAGAAGAAATATACTCTATGATACAATAATTAAATGATGTGTGTGTGTGTGTGTGTGTGTGTGTGTGGAAAAATACTAATTAAATTAAAATATAATATTAAGAAAATTATAGTTTGTAGGCTATACAATTGAAATGCAAAATACAGTTTCTTGGTCGATGAGAAATATTTGTGGTAAGTTTCCTGCCATTAGCAGATGTGGAAAAAATGAACTGTCTTGTTGTATTGTATTATTGACCCTTTTTTTATTTGAAGAGGTCATGAACTGCCTCTGTTTTTTATTTTGTACTGTTCTCTGAGGTCCACTTATAATTTTACCAAGATTTTTACATCAAAAAACATAATTTAGAAGCAATAGGCTATTTTGTTTCCTGTTTTAACCCCCCTCATCAGAACGCTCTGTTTGAATAAGTGTGGTAGATTGTAGACTCATTGGTAAACATCCACTGCTATGATTAGCTTGTGTATGTTTGACAGTCTATATCTTTCATAGATGGACACTGCTGTGATTTAGGTTGAAAACCCATATGTACTCGGTACATATAAAACGATCTGTAATAACAGACAAAGCAATAGTGACTATGTAATGAAAACAGTAACTCACACTTGTGTGGTGGGACATCAGATCCAATATTTTCGGCACAACATCGTCTTTTAGTTTTAATTTTTCTGTGTCGAATTGTGCCTTGTTTGTAAACGAATCCGTGGTAAAATGAAGTGACCAAGGACCAAGTTCTTACTGATGTGGTCTGGCACTTCATTAAAAAAAGTTAATCAAATAAAGTTTATCGTTTGGTTTCTGCGTAGAACTGTGTTTGCCGTCTCTTGTCAGTTACCTATTATGTGCGCAAATACGGTGGGCGGGGCTAAATAGGCAGTGATGTAGAAACAGGCGTTGATCTTCTTCTGCGGAGGCGGTGCTTATCTACACTACTACATCATAGAGTGGCACATTTCAGAACCTATCTGTCTGTCTATCTATCTATCTATCTATCTATCTATCTATTTGTGACTTTTTGTTTCACACTTCTGACTTTTTCTCATAATTCTGAAAACTCAGAATTCTGACTCATTTTCTTAGAATTGTATATAAAATTATAATTGTGATATAAAATTGCAATTGTGAGAAATAAAGATAGACTGACTTGCAAACTGACTGTTTTCTCACATTTTCACAATTCTGATTTCTATTCTCAGAAGTCCAGTTCTGAAGAACAAAAAGTCTGCTCATAATTCTGACATTTTCTTGCAATTGCAAGTTTATATCTCACTATTCTGACTTTATAACTTGCAGTTGCATGTTATAAAGTCAGAATTGCGAGATACAAACTCGCAATTCTAAGAAAAAAAATCAGATTTGCAGGTATACAGTATATCTTGCAATTAACACCAATTAAAATTGGTGTAGGTTTGTTGGTGCTGATAGCCTAGTGGTTACCGCTCTGACATATAGTGCAATTGCTCCTCTGGCGACCCGAGTTTGAGTCCTGACTCGTGGTCCTTTGCTAATCCCGTTCCCAACTCTCAACCCCACACTTTTCTGTCATTCTCTACTGCTCTGTCCTCTAAAAAGCATGAAAAAAGCCAAATAAAATTGATGTAGGTTTTAGAAATGGCAAGTAACACATTGAATTAAATGTGAAAGTCTGAAACAGTGTTGTAAAACATACTCCAATATTTGTTTTTTTACAACTTCAAGAAATAATTTTATTACAGTGTACCAGTTAGCTGTTTTCTGGGATGCCTCTCTCAGTGCCACAAAAACAGCCTTTTCTCAAAAACAAAATGTAATAGAACATGTAGTTAAGGCAAAATGTCACAAGGTCACTGGAATAACAGATCACAAACACATTACCCAGGTGTCAGCATGATGTTAGACTTTCTGCTGTTTGTAGGCCGCAGGCAGTGAGAAGTGAAGCACACCTGGGAATAACTGGTGAGCATCTCAGGAAGAGCGACCCAAGCCTGTCCATTGTCAGCTGCAAACTCATATTCATGTTCGAATTCATTCTGAATTGAACAGCCACTTTTTACAATCCAGTAAATTTCTGATGCTTTATATATTTTTCTTTCTTTTTGTCTGCATTAAATATTCAGTTTCATTAAAGTAAAAAAGGATTACGAATGCTGTTTTATGTTGGCTTTAAGGTCTTGAAATATATAATATAATATAATATAATATAATATAATATAATATAATATAATATTATATAATATAATATAATATAATATAAATTAAGCAGAGCTATTTAATGTTTTCTCACCTATAAAAAAATCTGTAAGTGAGAAACTGACCACTGTCATAGAGGACTATCTTCAGTGCTGCATATCAGAAAGTTTATTGTATCAAAACATAAATATCTACAATGTACCAGTTGGCAAAGAAGGCCTTTATAATGTCTGGTGAGATGGTGAGCCTATAGTGTACAGTAATTATAACATATCTGTGATGTTAAAAAGCAACTTGATATTTCCCCAAAGTTTCAGTGTGATTAACACAAACACTCGCCTGTTTGATATTCAAGCAACAGATTAAGGAGGAGCAGATATGCTGTTTTTTGTCTTTTTTTCTATGCCCTGCCCCGAGCTTCTGTAAGCTGAATACATAAAACATCTTGGTCCCTGGTGTCAGCACAATTAGCTGCTAAATAAAATGCCATCTCTGTTGTGTGTGCCGTTTTAATTATACAAACTGGGTGAATTAGTGCCCCATTTAAGTGAAATAAACAGCCATGTTTGCCAAGACAATATTTCCCAAGAGAAGTGAGGAAAGAGGGCAATTTTCAGGAAAGAAAGAAAGCTCAAATCAATAGGGCATAAGTAGCTGGAGGACTGCGTTATTGCTCAGAGGTTGCTCTTTCATAGCTCAGGAGACTTAATGGAGTGCTTAGTTGTGTTTAGGTATCTTGTTTTTTCCCTAAAGTTTCTTCAAGGTTCAGCGACAAGACTTTGTCTGCACCAGACATGACAAAACCAATGACAAATCAAGGCAATCAGAAGAGCGTGTGGGCGGGCTCTCCTTCTGCAAGCTCACTGCTGTCTCACAACAGTACACAAGTTAATAAAAATGTTACATTTGTTAAATGGTTAATTAAAAATTATTCAAAACATACACTGTATCAGTGTGTGTCATGGAAAATACTTGATTGTTCACAGTTGCTGCATGAGTTTCCTTCTTCTGTTAAACACAAAAGAAGATATTTTGAAAAATAAACATTTTAAATAACACCATGGAAGTCAATGGCTACCAGCAACTCTTCTTCAAAATATCTTTTTTTTACGTTTAACAGAAGAAGAAAACTCAGGTTTGGAACGAGATGAGGGTGAGTAAATCATGATTGAATTTTCACTTTTAGGTAAACTATCCCTTTAAGTTGTTTTCAAGATCTGAGGTAAATTATCCATTGTTGCTATTGAAATCACACAACAATTATACTCTAAAAATTTATTTCTAACTGAAATTAAGCAATTTTAATATGTACAAACACATGAGTACTTGAAATAGAAGCCATTTCAAAAACCCTGATAATCACAAGAAAGCCTTTTATCATGTGTTGTGGTGTTGCAATTGATCATGTACCAAAAAAAAAAACAAAACAAAACAAAACAAAAAAAAAAAACATTTTATATATATAATTGATTACATGGATTAGGGTATTTTTTGAATTTATGTTAGAAATTATGATTGATGGACAATTTTGTTATTTTGGCCAATGTGAGCATGGTTTGAGACATTGAGATCTCTTCTAAAGTTCTAGAGGAGACGTGAGATTACTGGGGAAATTTTCAAAAGCATAAATCATAATCGAAATACAGTGTTTTTTTTCTTTCTGAAACTCAGACAATGTGATGTTGCTATTAAAGGTGTTTAAATGTATACAATCAATCAATCAATCAATCAATCAATCAGTCAATCAGTCAATCAATCAATCAGTCAGTCAGTCAGTCAGTCAGTCAGTCAGTCAGTCATTTAGTCAATAAATAAATACATTTTAATTATGCAAAGATATACAGAAATGACCAAAAACAAAACAAAACAAACAAACAAACAAACAAAAAAAAAAAACTATGTGATTAGTCACATGACATTTATGGCTGCAAAAAATAGTGTGCAAGACTGAGTGCTAATGAGATTGCAGTATGCAGTTACAGAATGCTGTTGAGATGAATGGTAGTGCTATAGGACTATAGGACTGAACTCCATTACGCAGCACTCTGTTGTTAGGATAACAAATGTTTAAAAGTTACATTTTTAGGCTGGTCAAGATGTCTAACAGCACTCCTCGATGTCAAAATGATTGAGATGACCAATCAAATTAAAATAGGCAGAGTTTGCTTTTCACAAAAGCAGAGCATACATTCTATTACAAAGTGTCAGTTTTAATGTTGAAAAAAAGTGTGGTTAGATGAAAGTAGCGAAACATTTAATATTTGACAACTGAAATGTTAATATCCAATGTAATATCCAGTGATGCAGTGATACTATTGACTCTTTTTCCCTTTAAATTTCAGTTTTTAATAGAGAATATGATATCATTTCCATGATTCATGTAATTTCTAACTGAATATGAGGAGATATGCAACATTTTCTTACTTCTTAACTAGAATTAGACCAAGAATTTCCTTCACCGTTGTATTTATTACTTATGTAAAAATGTTCCATTGTTCTAAATACGATTATGGTCTTGTCCAAAACCATTTTCAGGGTTTCATGTTGAAATATGAAACCAGTCCCCAAGCACCTCAACTGTCCACTCACTGTCCTTTTCATTAGTACTTCCAAATTTTAGATTGATCCTGTCAAGCAAGCACACACTGACATAGCCTGCTTGGACTGTAGGAAAATCAGCTTTCTTGCAAAGACCTGCCAGTTTTAACCAAAAGCGGTATTCTTCAACAAAATCCTTCACATGAAAAACAAGAAATCCGTAGCCAGGAAAAAAAAAAAAAAAAACTGCTATGCTCTCAGACCCTAGACGGACTACATTCCATTCCTTCATTACTGCCAAACACATCCTTAGCATCTCCCCCAAAAATGGCACAGGTTCTGTCCCCCTCTCTCTCTCTCTCTCTCTCTCTCTCTCTCTTTCTCCCTCGAGCGGTGCTCATCGTGGCTGAATCTGCGTCACGCAGATTTTCCTCTTTTGGACAGTCACTCACATTATATTCACCTATCTGAATAGTTTACGCTTTATTGGCATATCACCTGCTAATGAGATTTCTCTCTGGCAGTGATGCAGCTCAGCACTTCCCGCTCAGACTGCACACTGCTGGATGAGAGAGAGAGAGGAAAACATCCCTGTCTGCCCACTGCTCTGTTGTCATTGTCCACAGTTTTCCATTAGCATCCTTTCCTGGGATTGTTTTGTTAAACTTGCATTGTACAGAATCCCTACTATACAGATTTCAGATTTTCGAAATGGCCAATTTTAAACTGGGGGCGGGGGATGAGACACAGGGACGGTCGGGCTCCATAGCAGGACCCGTTCTGAGAGGCCATGGCGGAGCAGGAAGTTCAAGACGCCATGGTGGATAGACAGTCCGGGGAGCCATGGCGGAGCATGGAGCTCAGGAGGCCATGGCGGATCGGCCTCCGTGGCCTTGGCCAACAGCCCGGCCCCTATGGCCGGAGCTCTATTAGCCCCCCAAAAAATTACTTGGGGAGAATCTCGGGTCTAGAGGCCTTCCCTGGGCTGGATTTGGGGACTGGAGCTCTCCGTGGGCTAAACTCAGAAACAGGAGCCCTCCGTGCGCTAAACTCAGGAACAGGAGCCCATTTAGGGCTAGGCTCGGAATCTGTGGCCCTTCTCAGGGAGACATGAGCACCACAGCCCTCCTTGGGCTGAACGTGGTGACAGGGGCCCTCTCAGGGGTGAATTCAGGAACCGCTTCCATCGAGGCAACAAAAGAACCCCAACAGACAAGACAAGACAAGGCTGATTAAAACTGTTCCTGTGGACAATACTTCAAGGGACATGACTTGACTCTGGTCAGGGGCTGGAGCCTGCACTGGACTCTTGGTCAGGACACTGGAGCAAACTTTGGAGCTGAAGTGAGCCGCAGATGGCAGGCTTGACTTTAGAGTGGCCGGTGGGCTTGAGGGAGCCACAGCCAGCGGGCTTGACTTCGGAATGGCCAGCAGGCTTGAGGGAGCGATGGCCCACGAACTTGACTTTGGATTGGTCGGTGAACTTGACTGAACCGCAGCCGGCAGTCTTGGGTTAGCCGCAGCCGGTGGTCTGGACAGATGAACGGCCGGCAGACTCGAAAGAGGATCGGCCGGCAGGCTTGAGTGAGCTGCAGCCGGCGGGCTTGACTTCGTAGCAACCAGCAGACTTGACTGACACGGAGACTGATGAGCGGCCGGCGGGCTTGGGTTAGCCGCAGCCGGCAGGCTTGTCAGGTGAATGGCTGGCAGACTTGACTGACGAGCGGCCAGCGGACTCGCAGCACTCGCGGCGATCCCGCCGAACTCCCACGTTTAATTTCAGCGGGCTTGGGTGGAATGACGAGCCGGCGACTTCCATGCCGCGGGGGAAAAAAAAACTTTCAAAAAACCGAAAGCAAACACGGGGAAAAAAAAGGCACCACTCACTTTCTGTTCGGTCTGGTCTTCTGTCACGGTGCACACAGCGGGGAAGAACGAGGAACACGGAGACAAGGAATACTTAAAATAAACAGTCTTTAATCCAACTCAACAGGGCATTACAAGGCAAAGCTGAGGAACACAGGGAGTGTAACAAGTAGACCAGACGAAAAGGAACTAAACAGGCAGGAACTAAATACACAGGATGAAACTAGATAATTAATAAAACGCAGCTGAAGATTAATGAACTAATATATAAATGCAGCCTTGGTGCATTTAATTTTTAAATCATTTTAAAAGTTTTTAAATTCATTGTTTTATTGTTGTGATTATTTTATTTTTATGATTATTTTACTTCTTTTTATGTAAATCACTTTGAATTACCATTGTGTATGAAATGTGCTATATAAATAAACTTGCCTTGCCTTGACACAAAACTTTAACACACACACACACACACACACACACACACACACACACACACACTTTATATATACTTAAGTTGTAAACTTAACTTAATTTGTAAATTTAAATGGATAATTTCACAAATGCCAAACATCAGCCCTCATATCAATCTTTTAAAAAGTGCATGTCAACATCATCAGTTATATTTTTCTTTTATTTATAGTTTTATTAGTAGTGTTTGCTGAGGCAAGCTTACTCTGTATTTTTCTTCTTCAGTAGTTTTAAACTCTGTTGATAATTTTGTCAAATTACAAACTGGTGAACAAAAAACCCCATCAACTTGCACTGTAGCAGCAAGCTGTGACATATCTAGAGACCAGAATATCATAGAGACGTGGGCTGTTTTGACTTGTAACAGTGACCTAACCGGCCCTGGCAATGGTCCACCACATCTAAACACTGTAGCGTTTTGCACAGACAAGCAAAAATCTGACCTGATGTATTTCTTATATAGCCATATATGTGCTACAGTCTTAAAATGTATTTCATATTGTTTGGCTCTCGGCTGACAGTCCTGCCTTTGCAACCTATAGCGGTCTAGCACTCCTCAAAAGATTCCTGATGTTTCCTCTCACTTGTTTTCCTTGGCGTTCCCTAGCCGACAATCACTGGCACAGATACTCATGATATCATGCCATGCCTGGCATGAGTTATCAGCCCATGTCACTTTCCATCCCTGTCGCACTGTCTAAAGTGCTGTGGCCAGCAATCCAGAATGTCAAAACATATCTGTCTCCCCGCGGTGTGATCACGATGACACAATCATTTGCTCGAGGAGACAAGCGGCTTAAAGAGGCAGTTGCCACAGCGACATGTCCCCGTCGGAGGTCGTGACCCTCACTCAGAGTTACGGTCCTGTGGGTAAATAGAGGCCCGGGCCTTGCGCTCTGCTGTTTGCTGTCACTGCGTGGGTAGGCGAGAGTCGTGCCGTGGTGTGTGTTACTCTCGGTGTGGTTCTCTGATGATGCCCACCGTTTGCACAAGGAAAACGTGTATCTGCATACTGTAAAAATGGGCATGCAGTCTAATTTAGTTCTTTTTTTGGAGTAACACTCGTGTGAAAGCTCTTGTATGTTGGTATGTGCTAAGTGTGTGAAACGGTTAGTTTTTTTTTTTTTTTGAATGTATGTATGTATGTATGTGGGTGTTTTTGTAATCTTTGTGCGTCAATGATGGGCCCACAGTTGAAGAACAGGTTGTGTTACAGGTTTTACAGAGAATTTCTCTCTGCTGTGTTGTTTTAATGTCTTGTGTTTTTTTGTTGTGAACCTATAGTGCAACGTTTCACTGCGGTTTTTCTTCTTAACTTCTAGTACGTTTTCATAAATACATTACATATGCAGTTTATACAGAAAAGGACCTGTATGATGAACATGTGAGCAATAATGAATTATGAATTCATTGTGATATTTAGATTTTTTTTCTGTAATTGTTACTGAAAAAAGAAACTGTAGGGATTATTTTATTTTTAACAAAAGCAGTGAAGCAGTTTTTTTATTTTATTTTATTTATTTTTTTAATCATGTGGCAAGAACACTGTAAAACAGTATATAAATATTTATATAAAAAAATAAAAATGGCCTGGCAGCAGTGTTATTTTAGTATCAAGATACTATTGTGTTTTTTTCATATTTTTAATCAGTTTATTTGCATATTTTGTGTTTTCATTTTAATGAAAACTTTAATTAAAAGTATTTGTGTGTTTTTACATTTTTAAATATGTCTATTGTTTTATTTCAGTTTTTTTTTTTTTAGTTTTAGTTGTTAAAAATGAGAAATGAGAGACAACTGGAAAAATATACAATTTTAATATTTAGTTAAAATTTATTTTATTTGAAATTACAGTTTTTTGTTTTAATGGTTGTAGTTAACTATAATAACCCTCCATGACAGGGTTAATTTATTTTTTCAAATGGTATAACCTAATATTCATGATTCATGAATAGTAAACAATGATATTTGTGATATTTGAAAACAATATTTATTTTTATTTTTTTGCCTTGAATACAGTGTGTAGAAAAAATGTGTGTGGTAAAAGTGTAAGGAAAATATTTGATATTTTATAACATATTTTACAACCTATTTTAAAATCATTACATTAAAGATGTAAAGGTTTTTTTTTTTTTTTAATCCAACATGAAATATTTATTTATTTATTTTTAAATATGTGAAACCAACATGAAATGCAAGATTACAGGAACTTGGTGTAATAGTTTTATATAGATTTAAAAAATAAAAATAAAAAATCTCCATGTCACTTCTCTGACACCTTATGTGTCATTAACCTTACTGCTATTCAAGCCTTTTATCATGAGCAGGTGTAAGGTGAACCTCTTGAAATAAACCAGATTGTTTCTGTAGAGTGAGTTGTGTCATTAATATTTTAGGGTAGATGTCATGACTGTATTCACCTTTGGTTCAACTACGAGCTTCAAAGCCAGCCTTATTTTATGGGTTACCACCATAAAGCCAAGGGAGTTTTACCTGCACACATGGATGACGTTGGGGAATTCATTGTTCCCTGCCGGTGCAGGGGTTGATCAGGGTTCAGGGGCATCAATGGAATGTTTCTGTATTGGGCCCCGGAGGGTGAATTTACAGAGGTGGAGCTGTGTCCTACTAACAGCTAAATTTACAACCACCAGCAGGAAAGAACCCGTGGCTCCAAAAACGTTGGACACTTTAGACACACTTAAAAATATCTGAATGTGATTGCACTGGATGACAAAATATCGAACCAATGGCATTTATTTTAAAGAAACAACACACATGTCAAGTTTTAAGTGAGAAAACTGTAGATATACTGTTCAAAAGAGCATTGTGACACAAATGTTAGTGGATCATGTTGATAGTTCATGTGATTCTCTACAACTGTGGTTACTCTGATGGACACCTGTGTGAACTTGATGAAAACTGATGTCATGACTAGTTGGTTAAAAGTAATTGCAGAAGTTAGTTCAAACAGCTATTACACCTAATGTGCAAAAACATGCACAGTCCCTCATTCCTAAGTGCAGTTCTCCTGTTCTGCTCTTTATGGATGGAGCAGCTTTAGCCACTGGAGGGCAGTATCAACCTTACGGTAAGGCAGGATTTAATGGCCCTGTGTGCAGGGAACTCCATGTGCTGTAGTTCAGTCTGGTCTGTCCAGTACAGAGATACAGAGTCTTTCTGTCTCTGAACGTGTCTGAATAGGCTGATTTGGGGAAAAGAACGTCCTGTAAGAGGGGCCGGCACCCATAAAGAAGGTGGGAAATGACATAGGATCCCGTTGTGTGACCATTTATTTTAAAAGCAAGAGCTATTCTGATGTAATGGTGATAGGTTATATTTTAACCCCAAATCAAAAGGAAAAAAAACTAAAATATAATACAAAACAGGAAATCCTAAGGAAAACCTTCTAAAATTTTTGTTGTTTTTATTTTTACACACACACACACACACACACGCACGCACGCACGCACGCACACACAATTTCTGTCACACAATTTCTGAAATCTGACACTCAAACACTAGAACCACACACCAAATCTGCAAAACTATACACTAATTCTCGACCTTTTTTAATGTCATAAAACACTTTTTTTGCAAAACACAACACGCAATTCTCTATGTAACACAAAAATCTAACAGAAATTAATATTATGGCAAAGGTGTTTGCAAATGTTTGCTTTTGAGATGTGTTTGTGATATTTTGAATGCAGTGCTTTTCGTTTTGCAAGAGATGTGAGGCATTTTGCATTTTGTGTGTGCAATTCTTGTATGTGTGTATAAAGTTTTGAAAATGTGTGTAAACAGTTGAAACTGTAATAAACAACAGTGCAAATGCAAACAATGCATCTCATTCACATTCCTGCAATGCAAATGAATGTTATAGTTAACTTGCATTGCATTGATGAAAATGAGTTGCATTTGCATTGCAGTAAGGATTTGTGGGGAAAATGTGCTTAATTGTTATGGAAATAATGCTAAACTTAATGGTCATGCAAGTAGGCTGCTTCATTTTTTTTATGGAAAATATTAATTTTTTTAGGTGAGATGTGACCAGGACACGCGTATGTAAGATTAACACAAATAAGAAAAGCGGAGGGGAATAAATACATGTTAAATTAGACAGTGATCAATAACTTGGTAATATCTAATTAACTCTAAATAATCTGTTCAGTAATTTCCCGAATAGCATCATAGGTTTGTTTAAGAATGCTTTGAATTTGCTCGTTCAAATGTAGTATTGACCAGTGAAAAAAAAAAATCAATGTTACACGTTTCAAAGAAGACAGATTTATTTTTATTACACAATGATTTAGGCACGTTAAATGCCCACGGCAACTTGTATAGATGTGCAGACCGAGAGCGGAGAATAAAAACATATTAGAGACTCAAATAAAGGAATCCCAGAAACATTTGATTCCAGTTCAGACCAAATGATGCTTAAGTCTGATGAATTAATAAAAGGGTGGCAGATGGGTCCCTGGAGCTCTGTGTGTGTGCGCACGCCTCACCAAGACCCTTAAAAACGATCGCTACAGTTGCTTTAGATTAGAAAAAGGCAAGGTGTGTACCATGTGGCATAACTGCATGAATAAAATATGAATGTCTCTGTGCTTACAGCTTAAGGGTCATTATCATCTCCATGAGCAGCATCAGCTTCATGCCAGACTAGGCTTTACGTTGTCATCTGAACACCTTTAATCTCATGAGGAGAAAACAGTGGTTTTGAGAGCCAATTAAGTGCGTTTGGAAAAAAATGATTGAACTTTGATTTATGAAGCAATGTCAAGAGATTGTCGAGGTATGAAGCTTCTGTCAGGTCACTTGCATTTGATGGTTATCCAGAGAGCTACTCCGAATGTGATCGGTCCATTTGTCGGATCTTACTCTATGTCCCGGTAGCTTCACACACAGTTCTTGTTTAGGGTTTGTAATTTTGAATATACTCTTAACTCTAGTATCCAGCTTCAGTGTGACTTGTTCTGCTTGAGCATCATTCAGATTGTTGATGAGAGCTAAATGAGTTTTTTTTTTTTTTTTAATTCAAAATTATGATTTGGATGAAAAATCCCATAGATTTGAGTTGGAGAAGGGAACAGAGCCATGTCAAGAGTTATCAGTGTGGGCTTATTTGACCCAGAAAACATGATATAAGAAGTATGTTATGGCAACTTATGTTTTTACATTAACTTATCAAATTGAGCAATTTTAGCTTTTTTTGTTATATTATTATTTGTTTTCTTCAGTTTAATGTCATTTAAGTTGAAAGGACTTGCACAACAAATTACACTTAAAAACTTAAGGCAGCAACTGAAATGAAGTTTTAAGTTGAAATATTTTACAGTGCAGTGTTTTATGTTTTTATGGATTCTGGTCTAATGGTTTAATTAATACTTTTATAATGAAAAAGTATATCTAATCTATCACATTCATAAAACTTTAACTATTTAACAATTTCAACTGTAATATGTCCTATGAATGTTGATTGATTGATTGATTCATTCATTCATTCTTAGTAAATCTGTGTATCTATTTACTTTGATTAAATACAAATTTATTATCAAATATGATAATCAAATGAATTGATACAACTTAAAAAATTTAATTAATCATTTAAAATATAAGAAAATTAAATATGAACAGTTATTTTATTTTTTTTTGGCAAACAAAGTGCTGTACAACAGAGTTTTATTGTTTAAATTAAAAGTGTGATATTCTTTAATTATGATAAACTGTTAAAAATTTTCAATGAACTTTTATTATTATTATTATTGTTATTACCACTACTACTACTACTACTACTACTTTGAGAAATACAATGTACTGTGCAATAGTAATATATTTATGTTATAATTTCTTCAAGTTTAACCAAACTTTTATTTTGGTGGGGTGTAGTGAAGATCTTTTGTGTTTTTGTGTGCATCTGACAATAGTTTTATCAAATAAAATAATGAAATGGTCCTGAAGTGACTCTCATAACCGAGTTGGAGATTAAGTTTTTTTTAATTCTGTGATAATATTCATCATATAATAAATTTGGTGAGTAAGCACCACTTTAAAAAAAAAAAAAAAAAAAAAAAAAAAACAAGAATAAATTGCCATTTCCCAGAATGCACGCTGTTATTCTCCACCTTGTTAGAGAATGCTGGGAATTTAGAGGTGGCGTCTTTCCTCGTTCGGATGGCTTTTTTTTATTTTTTTATTTGCTGGAATGCACAGCTCGGCCAAAAGCAAAGCTGCTATAATGACAGATTAATGTCTCATAGACTACTTATTTATCTGGTGACAGCAATAGTGTTTAAGTATGTCACAATGCATCAAGATTAAAATCCCCCACTTTGTTAGTCTGGTCTCATTTTTGGAGTCTGAATAATTGAGCGTGTTTGGAGTTGTGCAGAGCTGCCGGTCAGGTTGGGCTGGGACGTAAGGTGCCGTATAGAGAGGAAAGGCGCAGGTCTGCTGCTGTTTGTCTTACTAATGTTCATGCAGCAACTGGACTCCTGGCTTTTCCTGCCCTGCCAGAACATGGGAACAGGCAGCATGGTTGGAGGGGATATTTATTTATTCATTTCCCTGCGGCTCTGTGGTTTCATGAGACGTAGCTACACTTGGCCAGGCCCCTGTCCTCCGACTCATTCTGGCCATGCTCAGAGGAGTCCTGCCAAATCCTTCAGATCACAGCTTCACACACATCTGCGCATGCAGACCATCTCCTCTCATTAATGCTGCGCTGTTCATTGCAGAGCGAGTAATTCATCACTTCAACCTGTTGCTGCATTGAATTCATGGGTTGTTTTGATTAGGGACGCATGATACAGAATTTGTGTGCCAGCGTCGATATCAGATGACTTAAAACAACGCCTGCTGATGCAGATAGTTTAGTGCTTCTGTTTTTCTGCCATCGTGTTTAAAACACTATTAATTACACAACTTTAACTGCACAACACAGCTCAGATTTCCTGCGCTGTATGAAATGGGAGGACAGACTAGGAGCTTGTGTTTGATTGTTGCGTCAACAACTAATACAATTTAATATACAGTACGTATATGTGTGTGTATTGTATATATTAAAATGTAATATTTAAGAAATATTTACGTATATATATACACATGCATACATTACGTATATATATACACATGCATGTGTACATGCATACACATGCATACAAATATTTACGTATATATATACACATGCATACATTTAAGAAATATATATAATATATTTATATTTATATATAATATAAATCATACATAAATATGAATAATATATATATATATATATATATATATATATATATATATATATATTATTCATATTTATGTATGATTTATATTATATATAAATATAAATATATTATATATATTTCTTAAATGTATGCATGTGTACGTATTTATATATACATATACATATATACAGTACAGACACATGTATTATGTAAACAAAATTTTTGCAATTAATCGATTTGACAGCCTTAGTAATCATTAATTTGTTATTATTATTATTAAGAACAACAACAACAACAACAACAATAATAATAATAATATAGTTGTTCACACACACACACACACACACACACACACACGTGATGATGATAATTATTATTATAAATAAGTGTAAAATTATGGTTTATATTATTTATAATATATTAATATATTTAATTTGTACCATTGTTTATATAGTGTTTATTATGTATATGTGTGTATATGTATAAAATTATACAAATTATATAAGTAATGTAAATGATAGTAAGACATGTTTTTTTATATTATTCATAGTATATTATAAACTTATCATGTAATAATAATACTAAAATAATAATAAATGACAAATACTAATAATAACTGACAAATAATAATAATAATAATAATAATAATAATAATATAATAAATTGTTATTTACATTTATTATTATTATTATTATTATTATTACACATTTTACATTTCACACATTATTATTATTATTATTATTATTATTATTATTATTATTGTTAAACATTTTACATTTTACACACATTGCTGATACTTTAGTTGAGAGTAAGAGAGTGTTGTGTCTTGTAGTGATGGTATAGATGAACGGCAGGGATCTGGAGGTGGAGCTGGCTGTATATAGCAGGTGTATGTTTATGGTCATGTGACAGATTGTGAATTGAAGAGACGTTTGACAGTGGAAATGTTCTCAGCTGGTCTTCAGCAACAGTTTCTGTGGTGGTCTCGCAGGTCAGAGACGGGGCTCACCCGCGAGAGCTGTGCATCGCTGTGTCTCTGTGATGCGATCCTATTCACACCTCTGTCTCCATTCAGCAGCCGTCCCGCATTCTCCCCGCAAGGTCATCCTCACAGGACACGGATGCCATTTACAAACCTGCACATGCTTTATTTAGATCTATATTTAGCCATCCGGCATATTTAAGATGTATAGAGTCTACAAGCTATACTCTGTTTGACAAACCAAATGCAAAGTTCTGTTAAGCAGTTAAGTTAAGCTTTGTTTACCACTTAAATTAATTTTGATTCATTCCTCACTTTGTATTGTAAAAAGCACTATATAAACAAAGCTGACTTTAAAGTAAGTAATGTGCTTACAATAGAAGTCAGTGGGGCAAGACATATGATTGATGATTAAATATATTAAGTTTCTACAATATATAAATATATTGTAGAAACTTAATTTCCTGTAAAGCTGCTTTGCAACGATTTGTATTGTGAAAAGCGCTATACAAATAAACTTGAATTGAATTGAATTGAATTGAATTGATTTAAAAATGTGTGTCTAAGTATTTTTTTTTTTCATGGTGGGACTACTTTCTAATAGGTTAGAGCTGTAAGAGAGTTACATCATAACCGTAAAATACTATTATTAAAATACTATTATTATTAGCTATTACTGCAAATTACAAACATAATTAAAATATTAATAAATTAAATGAACAGAGTTAAATAAAATATAATATAAATTATTCATTGTATTTTTTCGAGAAAAATATTAAATGGAAATATTTTTTTCTTCTGAAAATTATGAACATATGTTGTTCAAAACATTTTAAGTGGACTAGTGAAAATGTTGGCAGGGCAAGCAAAAAAAAATGAACTACTGACCTGACTGAGAAAAAAAAAATCCTTATTGTCCTAAACACAATTATTGTCTTGTGTCTTACAAACATAACTGAAATTATGAATAAATTGAATCAAGTCAAGTCAAGTCAAGTCAAGTCAAGTCACTATTATTTGTATAGCACTTTTAACAATGCAAATTGTGTCAAAACAGCTTTACATCAGCTTGATATAAAGCTGGGTGGCTTTACATCAGCTTTACAGTATTTAGACGGGGAAATAGTGTATCGGAATAGTGTCATTCTCCTCTGGCCAGACAAAATCAGCAGTTTAAATCTAGGCTGCAGCAGAGTCAGATTGTGCAGAGGACTCATCTGTTCCCCTTGGTCTTGTCCCGATGGCCGTCTAGGAGACAGGGTCTTCACTGGGGATCAGTCTCTGGGGCTCATCTAGTTGTCCTGGTCTCCGCTGACGTTCAGGGCTGTAGAGGTCATCTCTAGGTGCTGATCCACCATCTGATCTGGATACAGTCTGGATCTGGGTGGCTACGGTGACCTCGGAATAAGAAAGAAACAGACTAATATTAGCATATGCCATTCTTCTAATGATGTAACAAGTACGTGGGGTGTTTTGGGAAGTGTTCCCGGTTCCTGTTGTATTAATTAAAGCAACCTAACAATCCTTTAACGGAGTTGAATTATAGAAATGCAATAGTGTATTATGTGTACGCCAGGTTAAAGAGATGGGTCTTTAATCTAGATTTAAACTGACAGAGTGTGTCTGCTTCCCGAACAGTGTTAGGTAGATTGTTCCAGAGTTTGGGCACTAAATAGGAAAATGATCTCCCGCCCGCAGTTGATTTTGATATTCTAGGTATTATCAAATGGCCAGAGTTTTGAGATCGCAGCGGATGTGAAGGACTATAATATGATAAGAGCTCACTCAAGTACTGAGGTGCCAAACCATTCAGGGCCTTATAGGTAATAAGCAAGATCTTAAAATGTATAAGATGTTTAATAGGGAGCTAGTGCAGTGTTGACAGAACCGGGCTAATGTGGTCATACTTCCTGGTTCTAGTAAGACCTCTAGCTGCTGCATTTTGAATAAATTAATTATGTTTTATAAAGTATAATATAATTTTTTTTCAGGACAATGTTTAATGAAAAAGATGAATATTGTAAATTATTTAAGGTAAAATTTATTTTATTTTATTTTATTCATATTATATTATTTATTAATTCAAAAAATAATAAAAAGGTCTTAATGACTTGTGTAAAAATAAATTAGGTTAATTAGATTATGTTATATAATACAAATTATTTGTTGTAATATTTTCAGGAAAAATTTTGATAAAATAGTTGAATATTTTAAATTATTTTAGGTAAAAAAATCCTTATTGTCCTAAACACATTAGGACAATGCAATGTTTTTAAAATCTGAGTGATGAGTTATCACAGCATATCACAGATCCTGTCCATAGAACTTCACTTAAATTGAACCTGGAACCATCGTCTACATACAAAAACTCAACTCTGTCATTCCAGTGCCTTGGTTATTAATGTGTTCATTTAAATCAGTCCAAGTAAGGTACATACCCAGTCAGTGTTTTTCATGCTTATATGCTTATAGGTGGGAAAAATATATATATATATATAAAAACTTGAATCAGTAATGTTCTCAGATGTATCGTCAGACCGCATCAATATTTCATCCTCGCAGACTCTCACTCACTTACCTGTAGGGCTCTTTCTGTTCAAGAGCCATGAAGAAATGTCCCAGTTTTTTACCTTCCCTTTTATGATGTATATTTTAAAGACCTCACTGAGAAGTTAGTGTTGGTGTTGGTGTGTCAGGAAGTGTGCTGTTTTCTGCTCTCATTCCCTGCTGGCAGCCTGCAGTTCTTGCAATTCACTGCTTTATTTATCTGTGAGAACCCCGATCACATGACTTCTTGAATCAACAACAGTTTTAGCGCCATTCACACAGAATGTGTTTTTTTTTCCATTCCAATGCACTACTTTTCCATTGTTTTTCAATGCAAACACTTGCTAGATGGACATGTATGACCGTTGCGCTTGTGTCTCTCTTGTAGTGTGACGTCACACATGAGTGCTGCGTTTTTAAGATGCTGTGTCTAGTTAAAAGAAATGTAAACTTTTACACGCGGAGCCACTCATCAATGTCAGTTCCAAAACAGTGGACCAATCAGAAGACCCCAGAGGTGGGGCAAGCATTGTGAGCTTTTGTTTACTGTAGGAAGTTGTAGTGTTGTGCCGATAGACGATAGTATTGTGTATCGATGATAGTCAGAGATATCGCCTGTGGCTGATGCTTTTGATGATAGCAAGACGATTATTATTATTATTATTATTATTATTATTATTATCATCAGGCTAGTAATACTATCTAATTAATATTACGGCTTATTTGTTCCATTATATTTCTTTTTCCGCGTTTTTTTCAGTGTTGCACGTTATAACCACTCACACACGATTTCATATATGTATCGGGCTGACGATAGGATGATATGAAAATTTAGCATATCGCCCAACACTAGCAAGTTGGCATGGTAACCGTAATTGCGTCACATCTCAAAAGCACATCTCGAGACCCTCGCATTCCTGAGCACTGCATTTCATGTTTTTTTAGATGCAAAGACACGAGTGTGTTTGTTTTTTCCATTCCAATGCGCTACTTTTCCATTATTTTTCAGTGTAAACACGCAAGATGAATGTGTATGACTGTTTATAGTAAGCCAGGAAGCTAAAAAACATGCAAATTTTAACCTCTAAACAACACATCAAGGACACTTTGATTGCGTGTTGTTTACACGTAGAATACATGTTTGCGTGTTGATTACGCATCAACTGCTCTTTGATTTTTAACGTGTAAACAACACGGAAACAACACGTCCTCGATGTCTTATTTACATGTTAAAATTTGTGTGTTTTTGAGCTTCCTGGCTTTCCATAAATGTTGTGTTTGCGTCTTGCATCTTTTGCAGTGAATTTCAACTTTTACATGCAGCGTTGCTCAATGTCAGTTTCAAAACAATGGACCAGTCAGAAGTACATATCAGGAATATCAAGTACATACTATACTATCAAGCAAGTGCACACTTGATCGCACACATGCTTCCTTTGAATTTCCACATCACACTTGACATGCTTCTGATAATCAGCCCCCGGTGTGAGAGTATTGATTTCTGAAGGATGGACAGAAGAAGATATAAAAACCTTTGTATTCTTTACTCAACATAAGTGGTCAGATCTGCTGGAGATCAATTGGAGGAGGATCCATCATCCCTCAAGCACTTTAAGTCAGATGTAGTG
This sequence comes from Spinibarbus caldwelli, assembly GCA_039654775.1. Lineage (NCBI taxonomy): Eukaryota > Metazoa > Chordata > Actinopteri > Cypriniformes > Cyprinidae > Spinibarbus > Spinibarbus caldwelli. The sequence goes on from CM077242.1 coordinate 27,559,861, forward strand.
TGGCATCAGTTGTATGGGGGTCAGTTAACTGATTCATCAAAGCTTTGAGGGTCTAATATCAGTAAACTCATCCAAACCGGAGAGTTATGTCAGGGTCATTTACATAGGGTGACACTTTCATCTTCCCTCATTTTTTTCATGTCTGTAGCTGAAATCCTGAATTACATCTTTGACATGCGGGCTGTCCTATCACAGTTTACTTCAGACAATCAATGTCAGCGTGACAATCCTCAACAAAGAGCGCAGAAGAACGCACAGTTAAAGTTCTTAGGATTATTTTTATCAGATGCTGCAAATTAATTTTACTTTGAAGAGACAATGTAGAAATATGTACAGTACTTCGTGTCTGCAGCGGGAAACATTTAAGTCTTCTAAAGTGAGACATTGTATTTTTTTTTTTTTTTTACATGGTTCATTCTTCAACGTGTAACCATGTCATGTCCTCCATTGATGGTCTCACTTGTTAAGTAATATAGGTTATGTAATCAGATTACTTTTTGGAATATCAAGTAAAGTAACGCATTGGCTTTTTAATTTGCACTGGATATTTAAACTTTATGATGGTGATGGCACTAATACTACTGTATTGAAATAAATTGCTAGTAAATTTCACAAATAATTACAAAGACATGGCAAGTAACCAATTGAATTAAACAATGAGATGAAGTAGAAATTTTCCTTGTAAAATGTAGTCTAGAAATCTGCATTTTAAAATTAACTTTTTTTTTTTTCCTTTTTATATACACACACTGGACTACTACTGTCACACTTCTCAGGAACACTGAACGAGGAGACGTAGGAATTCGTCAAAACGAGAGTCTTTAATATCCAACAGGGAATGTAAGAATCACAGAATGACGTTTAAGAACCGACAAAACATTAACTGAATGGACAAGACCTTAAATACACAGACAATTAAGGGACTAATGACTAGACACGCCTGAACCAATGACATAATGAACGGGAGACAGAAACTGGGCCACGTAGCACATGGGGAGCAAAACACACACAAGAGAGTCCAGAATCCTGACATTTCGCCCCCCTCCCGGAAGACGCATCCTCGCGCCATAGAAACAACTGAGGGAGGGATGGGTGGGAGCTTGGGAGGTGGCTCTGGAGGAGGACAGATACCCGGGAGGGGGCCGGCAGAAAGAGACCAGGGAGGTAACGAAGGAGGGAGGAGCCAGGGAAGAGACAGAAGGGACCCGGAGCAGGAGGAGCGCAGCAGGACCCAGGCCACAGCCATGATGACTGCCCACGGTGGAGCCGGCGGAGGGAGGAGCCTTGGAGGAGGAATGGCCGACGACTCCAGGGGGCCGGCCAACGTCGGCGGAGGAGGTGGTGGAGGAGCCCGAGGCGGAGACGGAGAGCCAACGAGCCAGGGGGATGCAGAGGATCCGGGGGGCCAGGTGGAGCCGAGGGCTCTGGCGACCGAGGTGGAGGCGGAGATCCGGAGATCTGTGGCGGAGCCGGAGCGACTGAGGACCAAGGTGGAGCTGGCGGGAGGAAGGAGCCCAACGGAGCCAGTGGGATGGAGCGACGAGGCGCAGCTGGAGGAGCGGAGTCCTGAGGCGATGCGGGTCGACGCCCGACCAAAGCGGAGCCAGAGGGATGAGGGAGCCCAGTGGAGCTGGTGGATCGACAGGAGACGGTGGAGGCGAGGGAGCTAGGAGCCAAGGTGGAGCACCTGGGTCAACGGGCTGAGGTGGAGTCCGGGCCTCGAGGCTGAAGGTGAGGGATGCTCTGACCACAGCGACGCAGGAGGATGGCAATCCCGCGGAGCTCACACCGTAGAGATGGTGGGCTGAGGGCGAGCAGAGAGGCTGCCAGACGACAGTGGTGGAGGAGGCAGGAGTGGGCGGGTGGGTGGGTATTCGTGAGCCTCTGGGCTCTCAGAGCTGCCCTCCAGGCTTGAAGCCCAGTCCTAGCTGGACTTGGGGACAGGAAACGAAGGAGGGCTGGACGGGACCAGCTGGGATGACGGAGAGAGGAGAGGGGGCAGGTCGATCTCCAGATCAGTTTCCCAATCTATTAAGTCCCCCTCGAAGTCCAACAGTCCCAGATGTACTGTCAGCTCACCCTCAGCCGCGGGTGCAGGGGGTGGAGCTCCACTCTGCGCTCGCACCGTCCACGGCTTGCTCCCTCGTGGTGTGCACTGTCGTCAGCTCTCCCACCTGGTCTGACGGGTTGGGCTCAACTTCTGGGGCGATCCTCCGCTCAGTCGCTCGGCTTTGCGCTGACTCGTTGATCACAGCGGGAACTGGCTCCCCGTCATCGGTGGGTTCGGGCTTGATGCTCCGCACCGCGGGGAGATGGTGGGCTGGGCTCTGGGGTCAGGAGTGATCTGGCGAGATCATCCACGGGGCAGATGGTGAGTGGCAATACGTTTCTCGCCAGAGTCCACTCCACGAATGGTGGCGAAATCCTCTCGAGGATTATCTTCGGACGACAGCACTCTGCTCACGGTGTTCAGGCTTGCATCATAGAATGAGCAGAGCACGTCGTTCGGGTAGCTGGTGGTGTTAGCTAACAAGAGGGACAGTCTGGTATGGTCCTCGAGAGATCGGTCCCCCTGCTCCAGCAGGAGGAGGAGGAATCTGGGCCGGACGAGGGATCCATCAGGAAACACACAACGGAAACAAAAAACTGAGTAAAAACGGTAAACAAAACAGAGGGGTACAAACGGAGGTAACTGTTTTTGCGGTCGGTTCTTCTGTCACACTTCTCAGGAACACTGAACGAGGAGACGAGGAATTCATCAAAACAAGAGTCTTTAATATCCAACAGGGAACGCAGGAAACACAGAATGACATTCAAGAACCGACAAACACTAACTGAATGGACAAGACCTTAAATACACAGACAATTAAGGGACTAATGACTAGACACACCTGAACCAAATGACATATGAACGGGAGACAGAAACTGGGTCACAGAGCACATGGGGAGCAAAACACACACAAGACAGTCCACAATCCTGACAACTACTTACTACTGCTACTAGTAATAATTGTTGTAATGTTACTACTACTACTAATTATTATATTACTGATTATTATTATTATTATTATTATTACAAAATAAGAAAAATAATAATACCAGGTTATGTTACTATAGGTTTTTTTGTCCCCTGCAAAATGCAATATAATTATTAATTAATAATAACAATAATAATAATAATAATAATAATAATAATAATATTTTAAGATTTGAGTTATTTAATTTAATTTAATTATTAATTAATAATATTAATACTAATTTTAATATAATTGATTTAATTAATATAATTTAGATATCCATGATGTCTACATTGGCTATTAAATCTCTATAATGATCCACATGGTGTTATTTTAGAATCATTGACATACAATTTTATTTCTTATCAGTATTTTGAATATTTTATTATTATAATTTCCTTTTTTTTTGAGTAATTTTGGTGTGTTTTCTATATTGTTCTTATAAATTTTTACTTCAGTTTTAGTTAAACTAAAAGAAAAATCAAGTAACAAAAATGCTGTTTAGTTTTAGTTTAATTTCAGTTAACAATACAAACCTGTTACTTTTACTAAAGTTACTTTACTGCAGCGTCCTTGACACTGTTCCTCTATTTGAGACATTCATTGTATGGGTGTCAGATGAATGCAAGGTCTCATCCTGTTACCTGGTCTTCTTTCAGATGTCTTCTTTGGACATAGTTCCCCCATTATGCACCTGTCCCAAGACAACCAATAAGAAGTAAAAAATAAATTACAAGGCAAAACAAACACTCAACGAGGTGTCCTGCAAAGCATCCTGGGTATTGTTAGATATATAGAGTCTAGTATCAGTTTGTCTGACTGTTATAATTGGGGGATGGTCAGATTGTGTGTCTGTTTCTGCTACAGTCCTGAGAGAAGTTGACGTGGAGTGAGGTGCACCCTGGGTCAGTGTGGCTGTAGTAAAGGCACCTGAGGCTGTGTGGCTTCTGGCGGGGTGAGGACCATGCGTGCCGGGGCCCAGGGGGATGCTCTGCAGCCCACTCTCTCCTGACTTCCCCTGGAGCTGCATACAGAGGCATTAATTACACCCGAGCTGACAACAGGGTCACGCTGCTCAGCCACCCTGCACCCACCATTAGCACTCGCACCAGCCTCCACCACAACACACTCTACTGCTGCATCAGAAAACATGCTCGGCTCGTGACTGGATGAACTGCAAGCTGACATAAAACCTTCTAATACTGGCGTATGAGACAGATTTCAGCCACACATTTTTTCAATGAAATAAAATGTGAATAATTTGTAAATAAAATGTAAATAACTCTAATATTGTGAAATATTATTACAATTTAAAGGAATTGTTTTCTATCTGAATATATTTTAAAATGTAATTTATTCTTGTGACGTAAAGCTGAATTTTCAGCATCATTATTCCAGTCTTCAGTGTCACATGATCCTTCAGAAATCATTTTAATATGCATTTAATATGACAAAAAAGTGTTGCTTAATATTTTTGTGGAAACTGAGATATCATTCAAAAGTTTGGGGTGATTAAAATTTAAAGTTTATAAATGTAAACAAATTATACTTTTAATCAGCAAGGATGCATTAAATTGATCGAAGTTGACAGTAATGACAATTATATTACAAAAAAAAAAAAAAAATCTGTTTCAAATAAATGCTGTTCATTGAACTTTATGTTCATCAAAGAATCCTAAAAAAAAAAATGCTTTGCAAAAATATTTTCAAAACTTTAACATTGATATCAAGAACCATTATTAATAATTGAGCACCAGTAATAATTCATAATTAAGCACCAATTCAACATATTAGAATGATTTCTGAAGGATCGTGTGACACTGTAGACTGGACTAATGATACTGAAAATTCAGCTTTGTGTCACAGGAATGAATTGTATTTTAAATATATTCAAATAGAAAACAGTTCTTTTACATTTTAAAATATTACCAAATAATACTGCTTTACTGTATTATTTATCAAATAAATGCAGACTTTGTGAGCATAAGAGACTTCTTTCAAAAACATTTTTAAAAATCTTATTTATTCCAAACCCTTTATCGGTAACGTACATCCAGCTTTACTGGCAAGCTGCTCCTCTGACTCACATTGTGTATTTTGTGAGAATAAAGAAATGGAAGCAA
>CM077242.1:27568191-27595691 GCA_039654775.1 Spinibarbus caldwelli
CGAGGCTTTTGCTTTAAGATGGGGTGAAGGGCCTTTATTGGAAAATTACATTTTAGTTGCGTTCAATTTACCTTTTACGCTCATTTATTCTACGGATGTTTTTTTTTTCCCCCTTTCGCTCGACTTTATTCTTAAGGGTATTGTTTATGAGCCGATACTATATTACAAAAGGGCGCTTTCGCTGCAAATTACCCAGCTCTGATAAGAGAGCATTGGCGGGCTATGGCTTTTTCCAGCAGTTTCCAACACAAAGCACACTTTGTTTGCAATAACAAATCACTTTATCATTAGACTGAATGACTGAGCGAGGTCGTCGTTCTTTTGACCTTTGACTTTTTTTTACATGGCACTCAAGCTGGGCCATTAGGCGCGGCTCACTGGCAGGCATGATTATGTCTTATTGTGAGAGGCAGTAATTTGATTGGTGGAGACTTAAGGCTTCTCCTCACGGGTCTTTTAGCTCACTTCCTCTACAGTTCTCGGCTTGATTAAAAATTGATCCACGGCTGTAATGTGAATATATTATTGAGCTATTTGTCACCACTGACAGATATTGGGAGTACAACAACTTCAATTAACAAAAAGTTCCACCTTGGATTGCTTTGGTTTGCGCGGAGGCTCTTTCGGACGCTAATGCTGCCGCTGCTGCTTGTTTTGAAGGCAGCGCTTTTAGTGAATGTATTATCGAGGGCTGGAGTTAGAGGGTAGAGCAAAAGCTGTGTGTTATTTTCAGTCTACAGTTCTCGTTTCTTTATAGGAAACGTTTCTTGGTGCACTACATGTATTTTAGTATCGTTGTAATATAATGCAACATACTACGGCTTCACTTTGCATTCACATAGTGTATTTAAAAAAGTAACAGGTCATTAACTCCAGGACATGAAAGCATTTCTCCAGATTAGGAAATGTCAGATATACAGTACACAAAAGGTCTATCTTCATTCAGGAAAAAAAAAGAGTATTTAAGTGGACAACCTTAAACCCTTTGTCAAGTGAATGCATTAGGACTGAAATATATTAGGCCTACATCAACATACTACTACTAATAACAACAAAAAAACAATAAGTATAATATATTATATATTATATAATATAAATTTTATAATATATTGTACATTTTACTATTATAAAAATGTACTATAATATTCAGATTATATATTAATTGGGGCCTATTAATTGTGCTCTGAAATCTTTTTTTTTTTTTATGTGGTGATTCCACTTTAATGGATTGATTAAATAATAATAATAATCATCATCATCATCATCACATCATCATCATCATTATCATATCAGAATCATGCTAGTGAATCGAATTAATCAGACTTTAAACATTAATTTGTTAATATTTTAGCAATAACAGGGCCCTGTTTTATTTTTTCAGAAACTCTGTATTGTCTGTTTGTATTTTTCTGTATTTTTTCTTTGTTTTAAATTAGCATTAAATAAAATAATAGCAAGAAAAGATGGTAATAAATGCATGCATAAAACATTTCATACATTTTAATTATCTTAGTAATCTTTTAAAATGTTATCATATTTAACATTATTTATTTATTTATTTATTGTCTGTCAAGCAAAGTGCTGCACAATCAACGTTTACTGTTTAAATTAAAACATTGAAGAAAAATGTATGATATTGTGGTATTCCTTAAAGTTTTAATAAATGTATTATTATTATTATTATATTGTTATTATACATTATCCTGTACATAGTAATATATTTCAGACATAAATTCTTCAAGGTAAACCAAACTTTATTTTGTAGTGAAGACCTGTCACATCTCTAGCTTGAGTGCCCACGAGCTCCTGCTAGAGGGCACCCCATCCTGAACCCTTTACCATTCACACCTGGACTCCATTTCCCATAATCCTTTGCCTGACTCATCAGAACTCTTATCAGTTCACAGCTGTCTCTTATTAGGAGGACTATGAGAATTGCACACTCACTGTGATTGTTAGTCTGTACGTTTTTAGTTTCCGTGTCCTGCCAGTGTTTCCTAGTTTTGCCTTGCCTTCGTGTTTTTGATCTTGGACTGTTTTCCTGTTTCTGAGTGTTTTGCTGCCTGCCCTGACCTTTGCATGTTCTGTGGATTACTCTTTTGCCTCTGCCTTGGATGATATTGTTTGCTGTTTTTTGACCCCGCCTGTTTGACCTCAATTTGAAAATAAAGCTGCATTGGATCCACCAACTCGTCGCCACGCCTCCCTTAGTTACAAGACCTTTCAGTCTCTTTGTGTATCTGATCGTAGTTTTATCATATGAAATGATGAAATCGCTTAAAGTGACTCTCAGGGCAGCTCTGGAGGTGAATTACCTGTGTTCTTGTCCTCAAAATAGTGAGACAGCTGACTCTGAAAACACCACAAGCATCACGGTGCTTGAATGTTTAGTCAATGAAAGATATTTTAAGCAGCAGTATTTTTGCACTAATCCATATCACAATTTAATTATTGTATTCCTACTTTTGATTTATTAATCCAAAATTCCGTAACATTCTGTGTTATACAGTATATTTATTTTTATGACTGTATTCAGTTCCTGTTTTCCACATCATCGGAAATCATAGTGCACTAAATATTGTTGATCTTTTAGGTTCAATATTAAGATGCATCACTGCAACAGCAGGACTCCTTATTCTGTTTCAGTCACAGTGAGGGAAACTGATCACTTTGTGATGCTCTTAGTCACTGAACTCTTATTTCACTAAAGATCCATTTTTAAGAGGGACATTAATTAGTACGCCTGCGTGGTTTCCACTCAGGGAGATAGGAGAGTCATGTTAACAATTGAATGTAATTTTATGGACAAGTAACTTGTTCCTGGCCATGTCCCTCTCTCGCTCTCTCTCTCTCTCCATGCTGGGAAACGCTGCTTTCCTCACAAAAGAGCATTTCCTCCTCAATAGAAATTACCGGTAGAGATTAATAACGGCATTAGGCAGTAATGATGCTACGCTGAATGAAATATTTATTAAAGATCCCTCTGCTAGCAATTAGCATGGCATGTAATCGTTCAGCACATGAAATCAAGATGATTGCAGCGGTCCCTCAACTGCTTTTCCCCGCCAGCCCACGCCCACCGCCACAACTGCCATCCTTCAGCCCCTCATCTATGCATGACAAAAGATCTGGGACCTGGGGCTGCTGAATATCCCATCTTAATTACTGTAATTCCACCATGGTAAGAAAGATCTGAGTGTAATTATGCCTGGATTGAATACTGCCTCTTTGATTTGCTCGGGAGAAATGAAGCTCAACCTGCATAGCATCTGCACCACACTGCTGTGGGAAACAAGACTTTGCTTTACATGTTCAGGTGTGTTCTGAAGTGTTCATATAGTCTGCTCACTCTGCAGGGATGCACTGTGATAGACAGACTAGACCTTTCTACCTTCTTTCTGTGGGACGTTTGTGACTGGGACTCAATTTTCACTTTTCCAGCTCCTTAGACAGCAACACAGATATTTTCTTTTTTTTTTTTTTTGCATTTATTCTGCTTTTTTTTTTAAGTCTCTTCTGCTCATCAGGGTGCATTAGTTTGACCAAAAATACAGTAAAAACAGTAATATTATGAAATATTTTTGCAATTTAAATATATGTTTATTTTAAAATGTATTTTATTCTGTCGTTCAGTTATAATATGCTGATTTGTGCCTCAAGAAACATTTATCATCATTTTGAAAACAGTTTGTGCTGCTTGATATTTTTGCTTAATAACTGTGACTCATTTGAAATAGAGATTTGAAGCATTATAAATGTGTACATGCATTTAAAATGTACAGTCTTTCCTTTCCAGGAAAACAGATACAAAATATGCAAATAGAAATTGATATTGAAAATATTGATGACTCATCATGCACTCATGGGCGTGTCCAAATTTTCGTCCAATCAAAAGCTCTCTAATGAGCAGTGCTGGGGAAAGTTACTTTTAAAAGTAATGCTTTACAGTACTGTGTTACTCCCTAAAAGTAACTAATTGCATAACTTAGTTATACTTTTTATGGAAAGTAATGTGTTACATTACTTTTGTGTTACTTTTTCTGATCTGGCCTGGGCTTGCTTGTTTGTTTTTAATATAAAAAGTTGTATTTTTGGCAAATGTAGAAAGTAATGCATTACTAGTTACTTGAACTAAGTAAACTGATTACTGTATGTAATGTCTCGGTTACATATGTAACCCTCATTCCCTGAAGGAGGGAACGGAGACGTCACGCCGGTGACCGACGAATGGGATCTCGCCAGAGAGACCAATCCACTTCGAATGTAACTAAACAAGCCAATGGACATTGGCATGCAGTATTTCGCATCTGGCTGCCACACCCCGCAGCGGGGCACCGCATTAAATCATGTTTTCGCTGAGGAGCCGAGCTTAAGAGGCAGCAGGTGCACCGCATTAATTCATGTTTTCGCTGAGGAGCCGAGCCGGTGACCCAGCAGCTCAGCTGTGGTACAACGACTGTGGCGACGGGACGTCTCTGTTCCCTCCTTCAGGGAACGAGGGTTACATATGTAACCGAGACGTTACCCTTCAGTCGGTCACTGCGAGTCACGTCGGTGACCGACGAATGGGATCCCTACCAAAGCGCCACAGGAGCTGCCCCCTCCAGTGCCCTGTGTAGGCCTCCAGGGCCCTCCTATAAGGCAGACAATAGGACCGGGCTCTAGACATAGAAGGTTGACTACTGCTGTTCCTCAAGCAGCCCAACAGTAGGACTTGGATCACACTGGGAAAGCGTGCCCTTCCATTTGGAAGTGGCACACTGCGGAGTCACCTCCTCCCAGAGGGGATTAAGTGACATTTATTCATGTGAACTAACCCCGTAGGGCCCTATCGCACATGGAAGTCTCTGAGATGGCTCAGGCTGCATCATTTAGAGACGGCAGAACGCGGTCTGCTGGGGGAAACACGGCTCTAGTAGCTGCACCGTGGAAATACACATATGGGAACCCAACAAGGTCACTCATATGGGCACTAGCCTCACACCAGATTTCAGGAATTCATTGGCTGAAAGGCCTGGCACCGGATGCTGCGCCACATCTGGCCGCTGGAGTGCTGGAGGACTCGAAAGGGTTTGACTGGTTAAGGAACTCTCTGGAGAATTAGGCGTCAAGGATGCCGCAAGTCGACTCTGAACTGGGCCTCTCAGTGCCACTACCCGTTTGAGGTGAGAACACAGGAGGAAACCGGTTCAACACGTAGGCTATAGAACCTAGCGAGCGTGTTAGGAGTCGCCCAGCCCGCAGCTTTACAAATGTCTGCTAGTGAGGCACCACGAGCCAGCGCCCAGGACAATGCAACACCCCTAGTGGAGTGAGCATGCAACCTGAGCGGGCAGGGCACACCTTGTGCTTCGTAGGCCAAGGTGATGGCATCCACTATCCAGTGGGCCATCCTCTGCTTGGAGACAGCCTTCCCCTTCTGCTGTCCTCCGTAACAGACAAAGAGCTGTTCTGAGGTCCTAAAGCTCTGAATTCTATCCACGTACTGTCGCAGTGCGCGTACAGGACAGAGCAAAGCTAGGGCTGGGTCTGCCTCCTCCAGGGGCAGCGCTTGCAGGTTCACCACCTGGTCCCTGAAGGGAGTGGTAGGAATCTTGGGCACGTAGCCGGGCCGGGGTCTCAGTGTTGCACTGGAGTCAGCCAGCCCGAACTCAAGGCACGATTCGTCAGCCGAAAATGCCTGCAGGTCCCCCACCCTCTTAATCGAGGCCATGTAGTCAAGAGTAGGGTTTTCATAGAAAGAAACTTCAACTCGACTGACTGCAAAGGCTCGAAGGGGGCAGTTTGAAGGGCTCTTAGCACCAATGCCAAATCCCAAGAGGGGTAGGGAGGGAGGCCTAGGAGGATTTAACCTCCTGGCCACCCTAAGGAACCTGATGACCAGATCATGCTTCCCCACCGACCTCCCCTCTACGGGGTCGTGGTGGGCGGAAATAGCAGCAACGTAAACCTTAAGGGTGGAGGGGGACAGCCTACGCTCCAACCCTTGCTGCAGGAAGGAAAGCACGGCTCTGATCGAACATCTCCGGGGGTCCTCATGGTGAGAGGAACACCATTCGACGAACAAGTTCCACTTCAGAGCATAGGCCCGTCTAGTGGACGGTGCTCGATCTGAAGCGATAGTGAGCGCTACCTCCTGGGGTAGGTCACCTAGAACCTCCGCGAGGAGCATGAGTTCTGGGAACCAGGTCCTGTTGGGCCAATATGGAGCCACTAACAGGACCTGGTCCTCGTCCTCCCTGATCTTGCACAGTGTCTGTGCTAGTAGGCTCACTGGGGGAAAACGCATATTTGCCCAAGCCCTGGGGCCAGCTGTGTGCCAGTGCATCCGTGCTCGAGCGTCGCCTCGGCTAGGGAGTAGAACCCACTGGCATCGGGTGGTCTCTGGAGATGCAAACAGGTCTACCTGAGCAACTCTGAACCGCCCTCCAAATCAGCTGAACCACCTGAGGACTGGAGTCTCCACTCCCCTGGAAGTGCTGCTCGAGACAGCTCGTTGGCCTGCCTGATTGAACACTCCTGGAATGTGGATGGCACAAAGGGACCTCAGATGCTTCTGACTCCAGAGGAGGAGGTGGCAGGCGAGTTGCGACATGCGACGGGAGCCGCCTTGCCGGTTAATATACGCAACGATCGCAGTGTTGTCCGTACGGACAAGAACGTCCCTGCCCCGAAGGCGCCCTCTGAGGCGGCTCAGGGCAAGGTGTACTGCCAGCAACTCGAGGCAATTGATATGCCAACACATGTTGGGGACCCGTCCATACCCCTGACAACTGCGTGCCCGTTGTACGTGGCACCCCAGCCGGTGACCGAGACATCCGTGAATACCACAGCATGCCTGGATACCTGCTCCAGGGGCACTCCTGCCCGAAGGAACGAGGGATCTGTCCGCGGGCTGAAGGTTCTGTGGCACGCCGGTGTAATCTGAACCCGGTGAGTACCGCATCGCCACGGCCCACCTTGGGACCTCGGCCATAAAGCCAGTGCTGAAGCGGTCTCATATGTTGCAGACCGAGCAGAACTACTGCCGCAGCTGCCACCATATGCCCACAGGAGCCGCAGTCCTGCCTGATAAAGTCTTGAGGCAGTTCAGCACTGACTGAGCACGTTCCTGGGTGAGGGCGTGCTGTCTGGCTGACCAAATCCAACTCCATGCCGAGAAAGAGAATCTCTGCATGGGCACGAGTTTGCTCTTTTCCCAGTTGACCCGAAGACCCAACTGGCTGAGGTGTCTGAGCACCAAGTCCCTGTGTGCACACAACTGATCGCGAGACTGTGCGAGTATGAGCCAGTCGTCGAGATAGTTGAGGATGCGCACCCCTGTTCTCTCAAGGGAACAAGGGCTGCTTGTACTACTTTGGTGAAGACATGAGGTGACAGGGACAGCCCAAAGGGCAGGACCTTGTACTGATATGCCCGACCCTTGAACGCGAATCGCAGCAATGGCCTGTGTCGCGGGAGGATCGAGACATGAAAGTACGCGTCCTTCAGGTCGATCACTGCAAACTAGTCTTGGGGACGGATGCACCCGAAAATGCGTTTCTGCGTCAACATCTTGAATGGCAGCTTGTGAAGCGCACAGTTCAAAACTCGCAGATCCAAGATTGGTTGTAACCCACCACTTTTCTTGGGCACAATGAAGTAAGGACTGTAAAACCCGAGCCTCATATCGCCTGGAGGGACTGGCTCTATCGCATCCTTCGCCAGCAGGACTGCGATCTCCGCACGCAAGACAGGGCATCGACAGCCTTGTGGCAGCCAGATGCGAAATACCGCATGCAAATATCCATTGGCTGGTTTAGTTACACTCGAAGTGGATTGGTCTCTCTGGCGAGATCCCATTCGTCGGTCACCGATGTGACTCGTAGTGACCGACTGAAGGGGAACTCACAGTACTTGTAACAAGTTTCCCCAACACTGATAATGAGAAAGTCCCTCCCCCTAAAACCACTGACTTGAGCAAGTGGAAACATCAGTCATAACTATTTGAAATAATTAAGCACTATATAATTATATACAATGAGGGTGTGAGTTTATGGACTTGAAAATCAGACGACCATGCAGCAGCTTGCAATTTTAAAGTACACAACAGTTTCACAAGGTACAGTACAAGATGTGATGGTGTATAATGCAAAACAGGAAGTAATTTTATCCACAGACCTCATTTTTCTTCATATAAAAAGGCGAAAATACCCTTAACAGCCAGAATTTATTAAAAGAGCCAATTCAAAAGAGTTATTCATTGGCAAATTGGACAGCACTTATTGCGCTGCATGCATATGGCTTGTAACTATAGTATTTTTTTTTATTAATGCTTATTTATTATCTATGTATTATCATGCTCATTCTTTTTATGTGAATAAGAACTGATTGTTGATTTCCAACACAAGTCTTCATGAAACCTTTACAAAGCAGGTGTCTGAGGTCTTGTGTTGTCTTTATGTGTTTATAGAGCTGACAAAAAGCGTAGCTAGCCACTGAGGTGGAAGCCTGAGAGGAGCGGCTGGAGGGCGTGTAGGTCAGAAAATCAAATGGGTCAGTTTACGGCATAGATCATCACAGCTAGCTCATCAAGCGAGCCTGTGGAGCGTGCATAAGATTAATCAGCTCTGGGGCTGCTGTTTAGCCATGCTCATTCCACCCAATAACGAGAAGCAGAGGGCAAGACAAGAGAGCAGAAAAGTGGAGGACATCAGGAGATGACAAGTCAACAGACAGCTAATGCAATAGTACTTCACTCAGAAACCAACCAATAGTATAGACGAGACAGATCAAATAGTATAGACGAGACAGATCAATTTGCAATATTCTGTTCACCATCCATGCAACAAAGCTCAGACATGAAAGTAAAACATTAAAACATTCTATGAAGTCTCTAATCAATAAACAACAGAGGCAGAAAAAGAGGCCCAAATTTCTCATTCTGTTGAGCACCCGCAGGCCTTTGTACAGCGACCGCTGGCTGATGACCAAAGACTGGCCCTGTCATATTTCACTTTCACCTGTTTGGTGTCATTTATCAAGGCAGGCTGATCAAGGTGGAGCTCAGCCTGTTTGCTACACATGAAAATGGGAGAAGATAAAGAAGAGAGGGGAATAAAATAGCCTGTTTTGCACCCTTAGGCGTGATACGTCTGCCAAGAAACCTGACTTTGAGACTTGGAGTTGAAATTGTATCCTCAGTATTTTGAATTGACATGAGCATCGGATGTATGAACTGTCGGTACCACATTAAACTAGCTTATATATCTAAAAAAAAAAAAAAAAAAAAAAAAAAAAATATATATATATATATATATATATATATATATATATATATATATATATATATATATATAGATCTATCTATCTATCTATCTATCTATATATATATAGATAAGAACTGATTGTTGATATATATATATATATATATATATATATGTATATATGCATCAAACATTATTTATACATTTAATTATTTACTTTCAGATTTATTTACTTACTTATGTACTAACCTACTTGTGTATTTACTTACTGATTTACTTATTTAATTACTTGTTTACTCACTGGATAACAATTTCAGCCAAACAGCAATTGTTGCAAAATGTTTAACACAAGTGAAAATACATTTTACTTTATCAACTTATTTACTTACTGATTTACTGATTTATCTATTTATTTATTTACTTCTTTACATATTTATTTACTTGTTTACTTACTAAATAACAGTTTCAACAAAACAGCATTTGTTGCAAAATATTAAACAAAAGAAATAAAATTGACATGAAAATACATTTATTTATTTATTCATTTACTTATTGCTTATGTACTCACTGATTCACTTAATTATTTACTCATTTATTTGTTTACGTTTTAGGCTACTAAACAGTGTCAACCAAACAGACTGTTAAAAGTAAATGTGAGAAGTAAAACTGGAGTGAAAATGTAGTTAAAACAAATCAAAACACATTTTCTGTATTTTTTTCTAAATTATGGTAAAATATATTTATAAATTTTCATTTAAATGCACCAATATAAAATATATAAATAGTTGAATCAAGTTTTGTTCAATTTATGGCAACGGATAGGATCACAGAAATGAACTTATTTATATTGAACTAATGATTTTTTTAATTTGAATTTTTTAATTTAATTTAATTTTATTTTTAATCTGACTCGAATAAATAAATCTAACTGCATTTTTACTGCTTTTGAAGGACTTGAAATTTCGTTCGTCCATTCCGATTTCAGAGCTTGAAAAATCTGCTATCAAGATCACTTTATTCATCAGCCGTGTTATTCTGCATTAAATTTGACAGTCATTATCACTGCTTAATATTTCACAAGGATTCCCGTGAATTCTTTTCCCCGATTGTTTTTGGACTGCAGGCAGAGGCAGTCAGTCAGGCGGTGGGTCGGTCATCCTCGGGATGGAGCGGCGTCCTGTAAATCCATATGAATTCAAGTGGCACAGCGGAGTTGAAAGTGCTCCGATATGGCGGAGTCAAGCAGAGAGCCAGCCGAGCAGAGCAGCCTCGCTCAGCACCAGTGTTTAACTCTCCTACTTATTATGGGAATTCAAGGCCTCTCGCTCACAGAGAAATGTAGCGCTCTCTTCCCCCAGCCACCTCTTTCATGCTGGGTGCTATGAAATCCTATAGAAGTGCTTTTATCCCCTGAAGATACAGTACAAATCATCATTGGTTTTATCTCAGCTGGTGATGTCGATTTTCTAAATGAGCTTACTCTTTCCAGCTGCCCGTCAAGCCCATTTTCCCTAATGCTTACCCATCACCCCCTGCTTCTGCACTGCCGAGAGCCTCCCCTCTCTCCCCACCTTTTTTAACAGTGGGGTTCGGCCCTTTCTTTGCAGTCTTTGTTCGCTCTGGGGAGAAGGAGCAAACAGCAGGATTGATCCTACATTGCGTCTTGGTATTGTTCCAGAGGCTCGCTGTCAATAGGCTGTGCGCAGCTGGGGAATGCATTGACTGGGGAAGCTGAAGGGGCGAGAGTGAAATCGGGTGAGATTTTGTGCTTCAGTGTGTGTCGCTGTGGCTGGCTTTTTGTGTTTAGCGGAATGTCGCTAATCTGCCTGCCATCGACATGCAAATGAGCGGAGCGGCCCTGCGTCAGAGGATTCAGAGCCTGGGAAACGGCTCCACCAATCCCTGCGTCAGCCTGGCCACAAGCGCACAACTTCAACACCTCAAAACCATCAAAACACACATGAACAAAACTAGATTTCAGATGTTCTGAAGACGTGTGAGGGGTGGTGTCATGATAGCAGGGTGTTGTCATGCCGTTGTCCTGAGGAATTTCTAGGACAAAAATTGTAAGTGTGATCATTTAGAAAAGTACTTGCACATCTCTCCTCAAAAAGCTGCATAAATGGATTTGGTGTGTGACCAGTTGTGCCCCAAAATGTAATACTTAGAATTGGGGATTTGTTTAAAGTATTCACAGTGAATTCAGGGATTCATTACGCACAACACATTGGGTAAAGACCAATTTTAATATTTAACTGTTTAACTGTTTTTATCAATACCTTTCTGAATTGAATTATTTATTTTTGTTTTGTTATTTTTTTTTTTTAAATGCTGGCCAGATCAATTTGGCCAAAATTTAGTTTATACTGTATATCAGTATGGCTGTATAATAATAATAATAATAATATATTTATTATTATTATTATTATTATTATTATTATTATTATTATTATTGTTAAATGTAAATATACAAATTATTACATATAAACAAAAAAGCTTACTATTGTAATATTCCACTTTAATTGAGTATTTAAGAAAAGTAATATAATAATTTTATTTTTCATTGCAACTATAAAAATTACTATTATTTATTTACTTATTTTTTTATTTTTTATTTTAGTTAGTATCAATAATGTAATTATCATATATTAAATATACTACTAGTTAAATGTTGTATAGTAGTAGTAATAATAATAATAATAATAATAATAATAATAATAATAAAGTTTCAAGCCCCAGAAGGCAGTTTCAAGATTCTTTTTTTTTTTTTTTTTTTTTTGTAGCAATATCGTATAACACCAGAGATTGATTGATTTTTAGTTAGTATTAATAATGATAATTATAAAAAATTAAACTACTACTACTACTGTCAGGATTGTCTTGTGTTCCCCTTCCTCTTGTTTGCCCATATTTGGTTTGTTTCCTGTTCCTGTCATTAATAGTTAATTATTGTCCAGCTGTGTTTGTTTGATTATGTCATTACGCGTGTATTTATAGTGTGTCCTGCCCTGTGTTTCCTGTCGAGTATTACACGTCATTCCTGTCTGTTTCCAGCCTGTGTTGTACTTACCTGTTTGGATTTTCATTGAAGACTTTAGTTTGATTTATTCCACGTCTCCCCGTTCCTGGTTTCCGTCTCCCGAGTGTGGAATCGTGACAGAATACTCGACCACAAAAAAAGTAAGCGGAGCTCCCTTTCCCCGTGTTTTGTTTTCCGGTTTAGAAAAGTTTTTTTTGTTCGTTTTGTCCTCCTGCCTTGATGTCAAGCCCGCCACCGCAAACCCAAGGCCACCGCCGTCTGCGACTGGTACCCGCCAGCTGGACGGATTTCAGCCTGGTTCGGCTGCCAAGCCCGCCGCCGTTTACGGCTCAGTCAAGGCCGATGTTCGCAGCTCCCTCAAGCCTGAGGAAGTCATGCAAGCCCGCCGGCCGCTGCTCCCTCGGCGCTCCTGGACATGGAGCTGCCCCCGGTGTTCTCAGCTCCTCTCTCAAGTGCCCGCTCCTCGAACGCCCCTGCCAGAGCACGCTCCAGTGCCCGCTCCTCGAACGCCCCTGCCAGAGCACGCTCCAGTGCCCGCTCCTCGAACGCACCTGCCAGAGCACGCTCCAGTGCCCGCTCCTCGAATGCACCTGCCAGAGCGCGCTCCAGTGCCCGCTCCTCGAACGCACCTGCCAGAGCACGCTCCAGTGCCCGCTCCTCGAACGCACCTGCCAGAGCGCCCTCCAGTGCCTGTCCCAAGTCGAGTCGTGTCCCCTGTAGTCTTCTCCAGTCCTCCGGAACCCTTTCTAGTCGGTCATGTCTTGTCTGTGGGGGTTCCGTGGAAGCAGGAAGCTTCTCTTTTCATGGCCAAGGAGGCCATTCCCAAGCTGCTTGCTTCGCGGGACGCCTCTACGGAAGCGGTTCCCGAGTGTACCCCTGAGAGGGCCCCTGACGCCAAAGCCAACACAAGGAGTGCTGGTATGCACTAGACATGCCCTAAATGGTCCTCTTATTCCGAGCCTAGTCCTATTAGGGCTCATATTCCAGAAGATAACCCACAGAAGACTCTAGTCCCCGAGTCGAGCCCCGGGAGAGGCTCCAGTCCCCGAGTCGAGCCCCGGGAGAGGCTCCAGATCTCCCGTTAAGAGAGGGCCCCTGACCTCCAGTTAAGCCCCGTAAGCACCTCCAAGTATTTTTTTTTTTTGGGGGGGGGGGGCGTTGTATGGCTACAGCCGTAGTGGCCACCATGGCCTCCTCCATGGATCCACCATGGCCTCCTGAGCTCCCTGACCCGCCATGGCGTCCTGAACTCCCTTCAGGTATAATTAATAGTTAATTATTGTCCAGCTGGGTTTGTTTAATTATATCATTACGTTGTGTATTTATAGTGTGTCCTGCCCTGTGTTTCCTGTCGAGTATTACACGTCATTCCTGTCTGTCGTGTCTGTTTCCAGCCTGTGTTGTACTTACCTGTTTGGGTTTTCATTAAAGACTTTAGTTTGCTTTATTCCATGTCTCCCCGTTCCTGGTTTCAGTCTCCCAAGTGTGGAATCGTTACTACTACTACTACTACTACTAATCATCATTGTTTCAAGAAGATTCAGCAATATGATGTAAAACCAAATAATAAAAAAAAAAAAGAATAACATTTTATTTAATATACAACAATGATTATAATAAATGAAATATACTATTAATCACACAATTTTCTTCCACGTTGCAGTATATTTCTTCAGCATATGCAAAATAACCATTTGATCGATTTTTATATACTTAAGGATTGTAACAAAGCACAGATAGTCTTCTATATGTTCAAATAACTTTTTTTTTTTTTTTTTTTTTTTAATAAAGAGATAAAAGCTGAGACAATCAGCAGCCATTTCACTGACTAGTTTGACACTCCATATTTTGTTTGTATTGTGATGACGGATCTTTGCACTGGAGGAATGAGCCAGTCTTGAGCCGATACTGGCAGAAAGAACTGATGCCACTGGCCCTGAAAATAGTGTACTGATTGATGTAACTAAGTGGGCAAAGGAACAAAAGCTTTGGCCTGGCGCCTGAGACACAGTATGGTGTACTCATTGTTAAATGAATGTCCTTTCACTTTTGTTTCAGAGTGGATTTTCTGTGTGTGTGTCTTTGAACT
This sequence comes from Spinibarbus caldwelli, assembly GCA_039654775.1. Lineage (NCBI taxonomy): Eukaryota > Metazoa > Chordata > Actinopteri > Cypriniformes > Cyprinidae > Spinibarbus > Spinibarbus caldwelli. The sequence continues at coordinate 27,582,566 of CM077242.1, forward strand.
GATGCAGTGTGAGTGAATCCTTTCACGCTGTCATGGGAGGTTCCTGTATCCGTAAATAACAGCTACAGAACGCTCTTATTTATGTAGTGGAGCAGCATTTGCATTGAAATAGCTGCACATTTTTTATGTCTTCATAATTCTGTCGTCTCACTTGTCCAGTTGAGAGACATTCACTGGAGCACCTTTGATGAATTGCATCTCTTTGTTGATAGATCTCAGCCTCTCTGATTCCAGCACTTTGAGAAGAAAGACTCTTTGGTTCTTCTGAACTAAAGTTCAATCACCGTTTTACAAGGCTTTTAATTCAGGCACTGCAGTTAGGATAACTACTGTGGGGTTTTTGTTTTTACATGCCGCTCCTTGAGACTAAAACTAGCATTATTTTTAGCATTACATTACAGAGCTGTACACTGAGGCTCTGTTCCAAAGCCTACTAAGCTACCATGCTGTGCCTACTACTGCCTAGGCATCCTACCTGAAATTAACTGAAAGTGACCTATTTGGAGTGCTTTACATAGACGTAAAAAGACAGAACACGCACACAAATATTGGGTAAGAATCAATTTGAATATTTATCGTACTGTTTTCATCAATACCTTTCTTTGTTGAATGAATTATGCTTATAATGAACATCTTATTCTTTTTTTTCTCCCATTATGGGAGTGTGTATATATGTAAGCAATGAGGTATGAGAGACTGTGCTGTATAGTGAAGTTAGGCAAGATATATATATATTACAGGTAAAACTTTATAAGTATACACTAATAAAGTACTTACAAATAATTTGCAAACTATTAGTTTATAGTTATTACATAGTTTATAAACTGTAGTTAATACAGTGATAGACTCTATACAAATGTGAGTTCTTTATTCATTGTAAGTAGAATGAATTTTCTGTGATGGGTAGGTTTAGGGGTAGGGTTAGGTTTAAACCACATATGCCTGTGTGTGTGTGTGTGTGTGTGTGTCCTTAATGTATTTGTAAACATTTTAAGGGACAGTGAATATGTATGCAATTAATATTCAATAAAGATTTGTTTAAAGCACTTAATTAATGACATTTTCCCAATTTCTGTGACTCAATCTAAAGTTAGAACTTTTCACTCCTTATTGCCTAATTAACAATTCCTTTCACTATGAGCTAATTAAACAACAATAATTGTGTTAAATACAGTGATAATGACTGAAGAACTCAGTCTGAAGACTGAAGAACATATATATATATATATATACATATGTATAAATATATATATATACATATGTATATATATATGTATATATGTATATATATATATGTGTATATATATACATATGTATATATGTAGCAGAGTGAGGTATAGCCACCGGTATGATTGGCTGGCGTCATCCAAACAGGTGAACCAATTAGTGTTTACATGATCACCCCGTAGCAGATCTAAACAGGTGGAGCTGGGGAAGGTGAAGGGTTTCTGAAGTGTGCTGCTACTGCTACAGCAAACACTAGCCAAGTATTTGAATGTTGAGCAGCAAGGTCATTGGCTACAGATACAGGAGAGAACCAATCAACTGTGCCATGTGATGATGTCAGTTTGTCATATTGAGTTAGATCTATGGGACTGCACCATCTAGAGTTTCATGACATAACTTTGTGTGTATACACTGTAACAAATTTAAAGCGGTTTCAACTAATTATTATTTAGTAACAAGTTCCACAGAAATTTTACGTTCAGTCAATTTCTGTCTTCAAAGTGTTGCCTGAATTGTTCACTTTTAGTTGGCTCAAGCTTTGCTGAAAGTTTTATAGTCCATTCAACAAAAATTATTTAATTGGTCAAACATTTAGAAAACTACAGCAAATTGTGTCAATTAAAATTTAACCATTCACTCCATGTTTCATATGTTACCTCAACTAAGATTTATTATTTGGGCATCATAAGAAATTGCTGTGGAACTAGTTATTATATTTTATATTGAGTTTAAGAAAAATTATTACCTAGAGTCTATCAATCACTAAAACACACATATTACAAAACATAATAGCCTTTATTTAATAACAATCTGCATTTATAACGTTTGTCATACAGACTAAACGTGCAGGCTTAAAGGGATAGTTCACCCAAAAAATGAAAATTTGCTGTTAATTGACTCACCCTCAGGCCATCCAAGATGTAGTTAACTTTTTTTTTTCCTTCTATTGAACAGTAAAGGACATTTTTAGGTGAAAACACTGTCTTTGAAAACATTGCAATTCATAAACTGCACGTCTCTGGCTACCGGCTTTTGAGAGTCAAATAAACATATACAGACAAGACCAAATTACCAAAGGCTCCTGGGGACACAGTGAGGTCTTAAGAAGCTAAAGAATCAAAAACCGGCAGCCACAGACATGCTATGTATGAATCGCCAAGGATAACTGTTTCAGATAAAAATCTTCTTTACTGTTCTACTGAAGAAAACAAGTCACTGACATCTGGGATAGCCAGAGGGTCAATAAAATAACAGCAAATTTCCATTTTTGGGTGAACTATCCCTTTAAATTGCTCCAGTTGTCAAACATTACATTTGTAATACAACTGCAAATTTTATTTAAACATTTGTTTAATGAACTTAAAAAAGACTAAACAAGTTAAACAAAATGTTTGCAAACAAATATTTACAAATATTACTACTGTTCACAATTACATATTTAAAATGAGGCAGAAGTCAGAAAAAATAAATGAACCAGATGTTAGAGTTCAAGAAAAGTCCAGTCACTCAGTTTTACTTGAACTGAGTCAAGTAAAGTCCAGTCACTGTATTTACATAGTGCTTTATACAATACAGATTGTGTCAAAGCAGCTTTACAGTATTAAACAGAAAAATTATGTGTCGAAGGAACCAAAACTCCATCGTTCTTCTCTGGCCAAACGAAACCAGGAGTTTAATTGCAGGCTGCAGCAATGTCAGATTATGCAGAGAACTGGTCTGGTTCCTGTGGTCTTGTCCCGATGGCTGTCTAGGTGACGTGGTCTTCGGAGGGGATCTGTCTCTGGGGCTCATCTAGTTGTCCTGGTCTCCGCTGATATTCAGGGCTGTAGAGGTCATCTCTAGGTGCTGATCCACCATCTGGGCTGGATACAGACTGGATCCGGGTGACTGCAGTGACCATCTGATCTACAGTCTGGACCTGGGTGGCTACGGTGACCTCGGAATAAGAATGAGACAGTCTAATATTAGCGTAGATGCCACCGAGAACAATAAAGCACATTTTAATTGTAGTAAACGCTCTAAACCTTTACACATATTACCTTAAGTCTTAGTGTTGAAAGTAGACACACACACTATGTAGTTGCAGTGGAATGGTCTGGTCACATGGCAGTGTTTGGAGCCTTGGAAGAAGTGACTGGCCAGAATCTGAAAACTTGCAATGATGAGAAAGCACCAATGAAACCTTTGGCCACACCCTGATGGAGAAACAAAGTACAATTTATATCAAAAAATGAAATGATGCCTTTTAAATAATTTAAAATGTAATACCAGTTAATTAAATTTGTTATGAAACAGAAGTTGCAACCATTTTTTTTGGCACACAAAAAACTCAATCCATTGCACAACACAGGGAGCATTGATGTTGACTGTTCATTAGTTGCAAGGATTTGTAAAAGAACATGCACATTTCATATTATAAGTCTACCTTAAACAGCATTCAAATAATATCAAAATATGCCTGCCTGTTGTCCCAATGTTTACTAAGCCATGGTCTCTTTACCAGTGCAGGGACTCGTGTGCACGATCTAGTGATTCACTACCTAGGGAACTGACTGAGATGCAGTCTACTTTGATAACAGCCTTGTGAAAGGATTCAGTTGTTAATCTCATTCGGAACGAACTCCTCTCCGAAGCGCCTTCACAAGACCAGAAACTCAGTGTAATCTGCCCCTTTTTTTTAATATACAAGCATTGAGTACAAATTCAGTACAAAGTACAAATTCAGTTCCACTTACCTGACGCGTGAACTTGACATACATTTAACATAGCCTAAATATTCATTTTTCTTCGGGCACACGACTTAAAACACTTCTAAATACAAAAGCACTCAAAAACATCAGATATGCTGTATGTTTTTGTCGATAAATTTAGTCTAAAAATAACATTTATTTAGTGGGACTTACCTGACTCATGAACTTGACAAGATGGCGGCGCTGTTTCACCTGCGAAGTCACTCAGGCGCGTGCACGTGCAGAACGATCTCAGTGTTGGCTGGATTAGTTTTTATTAGTTTAGTCAACATTAGCACAGCTAATGGTTGACTGGATTTGAAAATAACCGTTCATTCAATGTTTTTCAAATATCTTTGTGTAGACTTAAAGTACCCCACAGATCATTTATTATATCATTTTGAAAATGCCTATTTTGAGTGGAAGCAGAAACACTCTATATTGGAGCATGTGTCTTTAAATGCAAATGAGCTGCTGCTCCCCCGCCCCCTTTTCCAGAAGAGAGCTGCATTATTACAGCTCCTACGTGATGAAAACATCTGTTTTGGTTCGGATTATCATGTTTATCGCGCTGAAATCATGCGTTTTAAACCATATTAGTTTAAACTTGTGATATACTGTTTTCTGAGTGCACACATCCAAAGCACACGAATAGAAAGGGGCTGTTACAGCATGTGAGTACTGTTCTCATTCATAAACAAGTTTACATTAAAAACACGCGTAAGTTACAAAAACAGTCGGTTATGTCTGTGAAGGTAAAAAGCTGGGAAATAAATCGCATGTTTATTTTAGATCTGTGTGGCAACAGCAATATACAGTAAATAAATCAATAAATCCACTGCTCTGTTGTCTCCTCTGAGGCTGTAACTGTAAATAGTGTTGTGTACTCGTCTGTGCAGCCAAAGACGAGCTTTGCTCAAACTTTCTCCATGGCATTAGAACTGGTACACCGTTGTCGCTTGCGAAATCAAAATGATGGCACCGTGTGTGGAAATTTACAGATTAAGGGGCGGTAATATTATAATGAGATCCTTTTGCAACGTCACTAGGGGAGCGAGATCAGAGGCTCTCGTTTTTTCAGATGATTGCAGAAAAAGGCTTACCAAAACAAAGTTACTGGGTTAATCTTTTTCAGGTTTCTTTGGTTGGTAGATGCACCGGGGACCTGATTATAGCACTTAAAACCTGGAAAAGTTAGATTTTCATGATATGTCACCTTTAATATAATATGTCCTCTCAACTAAGCCCAAGCAATAAAATTAGCTCAACTTAAATATTTTTGCCCTTCCAACATTTTAAGTGGATTTTTTACAGTGTATGTATTAGGGCTGTCAAAATTAACGCGCTAATAACATTATTATTATTTTTTTATTAGCAAATTCATTTTAACGGCATTAATTTTATTGATGTGTGATTAACGTAGCAGGCATTTTCTGTTTGACCCGTGGCCTCGCCCATAGTTGGAGAACTGGAGATGCACAGTGTTGCCAGCTTAGCAACTTTGCAGACCCCTTTAGTGACTTTTTTTTATTTTAATTTTTTTTTTTTTTCAAAAAAGCGCCTAGCGACAAATCTTTAGGGTTTGCCTAAACCTTATTTAGTTTCTGAGACTCACCGGTAATGCCGCACGAGGTCTTGCTGTCCCAGCGCGCGCACCAGGGCCGGCGTTTCTGTATGGCAGAGTATGGCAGTTGCCATACCCTATCCCAGTCGGGTGTGCTGTCAAAAACTATCCAAACTTCATATCTCTATTATAATTCGTTATTATTATTTTAAATCAGAGGGTTTTAAAAATATTTAACCAATGATAAGCATTAAAGAGCTTGTCAGTAAAACTTCGTAACGCCATTGGATCATCAAGCTCACAGCGAAAGCTCGTAACTTCACCCTGCCTCCTTCAGATTGACGTGCTGCGCACAGTCTGGAGGAGACAGATCTCCGCTTTTTCGCTATGCAAGGGTAAATAAATAATTGATGTTTGAATAGTACAGCGTTTTCTTTACTCAAACACTATGTCTGTAAAAGCTAATGTTTCTGTGTGTTTGAAGAGCGGACAAGAAGTAGGTTATCTGCCGTATAGTCAAGTCAAGTCGAGCTTTATTGTCATTCTGCTACATGTGTGGACATATAGTGGAACGAAATGTCGTGTCTCGCAGGACCACGGTGCTACATACTAGTTAAACATAAGATAAAGATAAAGATAAAGGTGTTCATGGTTTCAGAGGGGGACAGGGGGATTGGAGTTAAGAGCTCTCACAGCCTGGGGAAAAAAGCTGTTGAGCAATCTGACAGAGCGAGCTCTGATGCTCCGGTACCTTCTACCTGATGGCAGGAGCTGGAAGAGGTTGTGGGAGGGGTGGGTGGGGTCCTTCACGATGCCGGAAGCCTTGCTGGAGCATTGTGCAAGGAAAATGTCCAGGATGGAGGGGAGAGGGGCACCGATGCTCTTTGCGGCAGTGTTCACTGTCCGTTGTAGGGTCTTGCGGTCAGCAGCACTGCAGTTCCCATACCAGACAGTGATGCAGGTGGTCAGCACGCTCTCAATGGTGCCCCTATAGAAAGTGTTGAGGATGGGTGGAGGGAGACTTGCCCTTTTCAGCCGGCGGAGAAAGTGGAGGCGCTGTTGTCCCTTCTTGTTGAGTGACGTGACGTTGGTGGTCCAGGTGAGATCCTCTGTGATGTGCACCCCCAGGAATTTAGTGCTGCCGACTCTCTCCACGGTTGAGCCGTCGATGGTCAGTGGAGGGTGGTCAACAGAGTTTCTCCTGAAGTCCATCACAACCTCTTTTGTCTTACCCACATTGAGGGACAGGTTGTTAGCACCACACCATTCAGCCAGCTGTGCCACTTCCTCTCTGTAGTGCATTTCATCGTTGTTGCTGATGAGGCCTACCACAGTTGTGTCATCAGCAAACTTGATGATGTGGTTGGAGCAGGACTTGGCAGTGCAGTCGTGGGTCAGCAGCGTGAAGAGCAGCGGGCTGGGCCCACAGCCTTGTGGGGCACCTGTGCTCAGTGTGGTAGTGCTGGAGGTGTTGCGGCCGACACGGACAGACTGAGGTCTTGCAGTTAAAAAGTCCAGGATCCAAATACAGAGGGAGGTGTTAAGGCCCAACAGGTTTAGTTTGTGGATGAGCTGTTGTGAGATTATTATGTTGAATGATGAGCTGAAGTCAATGAATAGCATTCTTACATAGGAATCTTTCTGTTCCAGGTGAGTAAGAGCTAGGTGGAGAGTGATGGATATTGCATCATCCGTGGAACGGTTAGGACGGTATGCAAACTGGAATGGGTCCAGCGTGTTTGGGAGACTGGACTTGATGTGATGCATGACTAACCTCTCAAAGCACTTCATCATGATTGGGGTCAGTGCTATGGGACGATAGTTATTCAGACGGGACACAGGTGACTTCTTTGGCACTGGAATTATGGAGGTGGATTTGAGACACGTGGGGACGACTGCCTGGCTCAGCGAGGTGTTGAAGATATCTGTTAGGACATCTGTCAGCTGTGCAGCACAGTCTCTCAGTACACGTCAAGGTATGTTGTCAGGGCCTGCAGCCTTTCGTGGGTTAATCCTGGATAGGGTCTTCCTTACATCGGCTGGAGAGAGACAGAGTACCTGGTCGTTTGGAGATGTGAGTAGTTTCTGTGCAGGTGTGTCGTTCTGTATCTCAAATCGTGAGTAGAAGTGGTTGAGTGCATCTGGTAAGGATGTGTCATCGTCACTGGCCTGTGGCGGGGGCTTGTAGTCAGTGATGGTCTGAATGGCTTGCCACAGGGTCCGAGTGTCTTTACTGTCGCTGAAGTTGTTGTTGATTTTTTTAGCATACTGATGTTTTGCCTTCTTGATGCCATGATACAGATTGGCTCTTGCTGTTTTGAGGGCTGCTTTATCTCCTGATCTGAATGCTTCATCTCTGGTCTTTAGCAGCCCACGAACCTCTGCTGTCATCCATGGCTTCTGGTTGGCACGTGTGGTGATGGTCTTGGTGACTGTCACATCATCTATGCACTTTTTGATGTAAGCAGTCACAGTTTCGGTGTACTCCTGCAGGTCTGTGTGGTTGTTGTAGGTGGCCACCTCTTTAAACATGTTCCAGTCTGTGTCCTGGAAGCAGTCCTGCAGTGCTGAGGTGGCATTGTCTGGCCATACCGTGATCTGCTTTTGAACCGGTTTGGAAAGTTTGAGAAGTGGTCTGTATAGCCAATATACTTTAGTACGTTTTAAATATCCTGTGCATAAGCGCTTCATTTGAGATTTTGGCCAAGTGTATTAAACAACAAGAAAAACGAAGCGCTCATATAGCTACAATAAACGTTATATAACCTGTAAAAGTTGATGAAAGCATAATGCGATGCACTTGCTGCCTCAGATAACAGTTACAGCCATTCTAATGACAGACAAAACACTCCATCTCTGTCATTTACTGGTCAAAAACCTTGTTATTTCCATTTGAGCTTGATTTTCATATACTGTAATGTTAAATGCAAGTGTCTGATACAATACCAACGCTGACAACGCAGTGTTGTTTAATTATTGAATTTTTTTTCCCTTTCTATCTATCCCTATTCTATGGAAGGGAGAGCTGTTGATGCAGTCTTAATGGGTCGTGTTTCAGTCACTATTTAATATTCATTCCGTTGTCTGACAACAGAAACAGTAAAATATATCAATGAAAACAGCTTTAGTGAGAATTTAGCTGCATCAAAATACAGTATGTGGGCACAAAGAGGCAAACAAATGTAATAATAAATAATAAATGTACATTTTGCATGTTCAGAAGAAGTGAGCTGCCCTGTTGTGCAAAAATATAAACAAGCTTGTGTAAGAAAATTGCTCAGTGCAAAGAAAGAGAAGTAATGGGAACCTGGTATTTCTATGTTCTTTTTTCATGTCTCCAGTAGACATGAACAAGTTCTTTGAAAAACATCTATGACCTTTGAAACAGGTCTAGTCTTCATGCTGTATGTTGACTATGGTTTCAGTAATAATGAACATACATTTGCATAAAGCATCCATATTTAAAAAAAAAAAAAGTGTTACAATATACAATGCTATTCAAAAGTTTGGGGTCAGTACATTTTTTATTTCTTTTTTTTTTTTTTAAATAAATTATAACTTTTATTCAGGAGGGATGTGTTAAATGAATAAAAAGTCATAATAAAGACTTCTATTGTTAGAAAAGATTTCTATTTTGAACAAATGCTGCTCTTTTTAACTTTGTATTCATAAAATATCACGTTCCAAAAAACAATATGAAGCAGCACAACAGTTTAAACACTCACAATAAATCAGCATATTAGAATGATTTCTGATGGATCATGTGACACTGAAGACTGGAGTAATGATGCTGAAAATTCAGCACTGTGTCACAAAAATTAATTCTATTTTAAAGTATATTAAAACAGGAAACCAATATTAGAATTTTTTTTTCTGTAGTTTTGATCGAATAAATACAGCCTTGATGAGCAGAAGAGACTCCCTTAAAAAACAAAAAATCTTACTGATCCCAAACTTTTGAGTGGCAGTGTATTTGTTTAATTAAATCACAGCCTTTCTGATTTGATAATTGCATAATATTATGATTTCAGTTTTATTTCAATTAATTGTGCAGCCCTACAGCTGGGCCAAAAGTGAGAGTCTAACTATCTGCAGCAAATGCAGGTACTGTACTGTGTTCTCAGAGTATGTTGCTTTGATTGCCTGACATAGTACGACTGCTTTATATAAAATGGTAAGTTACATGATGTACAGTGACAGAGAGCTTGCTCTGCCTCTTATTTCAGAATCATAAATCACTTCCCACTTTATTTCCCAAACACAGCTTTAGTTGTGAATGCACACTGTAAAACCCTCAGTCCAGATAAAGAGCCTGCCTTTAAAAATGTATGAGTTTTAGAAGCTTCTCCACAAATTAAAAAGTAATTATTGTCTACCTTTAATGTACAGGTCTGGCCGGGATAGGGCCATTTCAGCTAATGCGCAGCCCAGGTGACTTAAAAGTGTCTCTCGCCTTGGTGCGTGTTGGGCTCAGAGCAGTGGAAACTTCACATCAACTCTCGAATTGCATTAACGCAATTAGTCCCCGCTGGCCTAAATAATAAACCCAGAATTCTACCTCCATCTTGTTCAATATTTCATATTTAATTCAGGTGCTCAGAGTGCCATACACTGCTACAGAGCTCTACTCGCAAATGCAGGGTTTTTTTTTTCACAGGAGCCTTTTAGAAGTCATTAAGTAAAAGCCACCCCGATCTCACGTCCCATTTGTGCGATTTAATAGTGAGCTATACCTGCCTACTTGCAAATGTTTCTTTTGCATATCAAAGTTCAGTTCGTTCTGTTGAGGTCCACTCAGCAGCATGTTTCTGCCAGTGCTTTTTTAACCTTTCTAAACCTCCTGAAATAGACTGTTTTTCTCATGTGTTTCCCATGCTTTGAGAAAACTAAAACAAGTGAAAATATTATATGATGTAATTAGCAGAAGAAGATGCCCCGTAAAATTGGATGCAGTGACAGCGCAGCAAACTTGCTCAGTAAGAACTAATCTTTAGCTCACAGTTAATGCTCCTTAAAGAAAAAGATGGCCTTTCAATTAACATAGTCTATGAGTGGTTGCTTTTTACTTTCAGTAAAAAGTGTCTATCAGATATGTCTATCTACAGACACGCAGGCTTTTGTGTGTCATTTTATAACTATTTAAGTTATGATAAGCCCGAACAATGGTTTAATATTCTTCCATGCTTTCACAGTTATCTTACTGTTTATATTATTTGTAAAAATCATTAAATTGACTATAATGCATACACTATTGTATTGACTATTTATTAACTATATTACATGCAAAAAACTTTTTTTTTCTAAGGAAATCAATCCTTTTATTCAGTAAGGTTGCATTAAATTGAACAAAACTGACAGTAAAGACATGTTTAACCTTGCAACATATTTTTATTTAAAATAAATGCTGTTCTTGACAATCCTGACAAATGGTTTCCACAAAAATACATATTATAATATTAATATTAATATAATATTAAGCAGAACAACTGTTTTCAACTGGAAAAAAAAAGCTTTGAAAATTCAGCTTGCCAATAAATAAATTACATGTTAAAATATTTTGTAATAAAAAATCTAAAAATTTGTGTTATTATGTATTACAATATTATTTTAAACTGTAATAATATTTCACAATATAACTTTACAGTATTTTTGAGCAAATAAATTCAGCCCTGGGGAGCATAAGAGACTTCTTTCCAAAACAATACAAATATTGTACATTATCTTATATATATCTTATCATATTTTATAGGAAATCAAAGAAATAAATCTTTATACCTGAAGATATATATATATATATATATATATATATATATATATATATATATATATATATATATATATATATATATATATATTGTTGTTGTTGTTGTTGTTATTATTATTATTATTATTATTATTATTATTATTATTAGTTACTGATTTTGATTTATTTTCTGTTTTAGAACTTGGACACAAACCAAACGATCAGATATTTCAAACAAATAAATGATAGTCTGAAATAAAAAGAATTATAAACGATAGACATCAGTGCAAAAACAACTTCACATAGTCTTACACTTGAGCTAAAACATTATAATAGGAGACTTCTGACTCTGAATTCTGATTGGATGAGCCACGTAAAAAATTATTATAAAATGGACTTTTTCCACATTTCCAGGTTTCTCAGCAGCGGAAGTCGTCATGAACATCTATAGCGGTGAATGGGAGACTACACCAAATATATTTTATGCGTTCCCATTTGCTCAAATAGCAAAAGAAAAACTCCACAAGAATGTTTTCACAATTTTCAAAAAGAGGAAAAAAAATAGAGAGATTGATAACAGCAGTCAGAAGAGAGAAAGATGTCAAATTTACCATCACTGTATTAGAAACACCCTCACAGTAACGTTAACTAGTTTGTAATTTGACGCAAAGGTAATATAATACAAAATAAAGTGTTATAAACGTTGTACATACATTTACACATTTTCACATCTGAAAAACACACACCAGTGATTACAAATGTTTTATTCTTTTGTTTTTGACACCAATAAACCTGAACTCTACTTGAAAACGCTTAATAACACAGCCATTCAAATATACCACAATATCCACATCTCTACCAGTCTATATATCACATTTCACCCATTAATCTGTAATATATTCCAACCCACCACCCAGCCCTTGTGCCACATTCCCTATAGTCTGTGAGGACTGCATTTGTCGGTGAGATGTACGAGTGGTCATTTATTGAGTGCGTATGGCTTCTGTACACCACTTGCAGTTTGTGCTGTGGTCACATTAAAAGGGAAGGTGATAGCAGAGCAGCGGGCGGCCATATATCATAGTAATTAAAGGCTGGCCTAATGATGCAGGCTTCCTCCAGCATGATTCCTGTCTGATCACAGGGCTGCTTCATTAGGAGCACTCAGCCTAACGAGGTGTAGCTGTAATAAAGTAATTCTCTGCCTGCCGCGGTGATAAAGAGCTCCTCTGGCTGAGGGAGGGATGAAAATATAATTATAATTGGAAATGCTTGAATAAAGTTATTGCAGGGCTGCTGAAGGGTGCAATGTTTTTGTGTTTGGATCCATTCCTCTCTTCCCATATTCTCCTCTCTCTCTCTCTCTCTCTCTCTCTCTCTCTCTCTCTCTCTCTCTCTCTTCATTGCATTGCCAAAATCTCTCAAATGATTATGTCAGGGAGGATGAGAGGGGTGGGAGGTAATTAAGCTGATTGTAAATGCAGTATTGCGACTGAAGAAGCGGCCCATGCTACAGAACAGACTGCTTTTTATGAGCCGCTCATCTCATTCCACATGTTAGCCCTTTTGTCTGCTGTTTGAAATAGATTTGATAGTGAAATCACACGGCCCCACTATTTTAAACCCATTTGGATTTCTTTTTTTATTATTAGGGCATGCTAATGTGAGCATCTCTATTGCCATTTTTAAGTGTTAACACCGGCAGCAATTTGCAGCAACAAAATGGCATGAAACCTTTCATTTTCAATGAGAATGAGCAATTTCCAGAAACTTGAACAGCAGAGATTGTAATGCTGAAGTTGAAAACAATCAAACTTTAAAATGTGGGAAGAGAGGTTCTATGATAAAGATAAGGGAAAAATA